>CABHPH010124845.1:13061-25455 GCA_902168325.1 Peromyscus nudipes
ACCTGCCGCCCCAGCTGTGGAGTGTCCAGCTGCTGCCGCCCAGTCTGTCAGACCACCTGCTGTGGTACAACTTGCTGCCGCCCTTCTTGTTGAATTTTCAGTCTGACTACCAACCCTGAGGCAGCCATAATCACAGTGAGCTGAACTTCTCATCCTTGTATTAAATGATTCCTACTTTGGCTGTCCTGACAATGGAAAGAAACCGGCAGAAGAGAATCCTACTAAGTACCGCCCATATTTCCCAAGGATTTCCTCTCTACATGTGTGTGTCAGATGCATGGTGCTGCTAAACATATCCTTCAAGTCTCCAACTTCCTTGGACTTCACCATTCTGTGTTTAACTATTCTTCAATAAATATTGCCTTATATTAGAAATATATGCAATATATTTATTTTTTCATTTATTTTTAGAAAATTAACAGTTTATTTTCTGGTATTTTTCCTTCCAAAGTGAGAAGATGTTTGGGTTACTATGACCAGGAAGAAAACTAGCTTTGCTAATATGTTAGAGGTATGCGCAGTTCCACATTTATTGCAGCATTATTCACATTGTCTGGGAAGCAGAATTAGCCTGTGTCCATCAACCAATGAGCGGTAAATAAAATGCCTTATACATAATGGAATGCTGTTTACTCATAAAACAAGTGGAGTCTTGTAATTTGTGACAACACGGCTAGAATTGGAAGAGGTTATGTAAGTGAAGTCAGCCAGATACAGAAAGAAAATACACATGGTGTCATTCAAATGTGGAATCTAAAAAAGAAAAAAATGGTTCCATAGAAGCAGAGAATAGAAAAGTGGACTGAGATTCTGGGGAAAACAGAGGGACACAAGGGAAGACTACCTGACTAACATCTGTAAAACAATTAGATAAAAGAGATCATTCTAGAACTGGAGAGATTATTCAGTGGTTAAGTCCATCACTCTCTTGTGGCTTCCGTAGGCACCAGGCATGTACATGGTACACAGACAAACATGCAAACAAAACACCACATACATAAAATAAATAAATAGAACTTTAAAAATGAAATAGTTAGAGTGTTCAATTGCATAGGAAAGTTGCTACAAATGATAAATAGTTTATATTTCAAAACAGCTAGAACAAAGGACATTGAGTATTTTCACCAGCAAGAAATGATATAGATTTGAGCATGTAAAAATATTAACCCATATTTAAACAGTGTGTCATGCATACACACATAAAAACATCACATAGTACCACATAAATATATACAATTTTATATGTCAACTCCAAAGCAGAAAAGAAAGTTGATTTTGCACATATAATCTACTATCCATATTGTAAAAAGGACTATATTTCAAAATAACATGACCTACCTCATTTAATTAACAATAATTTTCCTTTTCAATCCATAAGATGATTGGCAGGTTCACAGGGCCATTGAACTCTGAGGATAATAAGACGTGAAGACCAATAGTTTTCAACAAGAAACTCACAGACTAGTCTTTGATATAAGGCTTAGGAATGAAAGGGAGAACCCAAATAGAATGTAATGGGGAAAACTTCTGTTCCAGAGAAGGACAATATGGAAGGGTTAAATATATACATAGTGAGTTAAAACCTAGTGAATGCTAGGGAAGTACACAAGTCATAAACTCAGGATGAAAAGAGAAAGGAAAAGAACAAAGGGAGGGGGAGGGGAGAAAGAGGGGAGAAGGAGCAGGAGGAGGAGCAGAAAGGGGGGGAGGAGGAGAGGGAGAGGGAAGGAGGAGCACAAGGAGGAGGGGAGGAGGAGGAGCAGGAGGAGAAGGAGCAGGAGGAGGAAGGGAGAAAGAGGAGGAGCAGGAGGGGAGAAGGAGGATGCAGCCAGGGATTGTTTGCGTTGTTATAAATGAAAGGAGTAAAATGAGGCAAGAGATCAGCGGCCATGGGGGCAGATATGGCAGAAAACGGACTGTGCCGCTCACTCCCCAATTGCCTTCACACTAAAGACATTGCTAAAATAAACCATGAGCAGCTGAGGAAGCTCTCTGTCAGCGGCGGAGTGCATTGACACTAGAGATAACTCCAGGAGGGGTTGAGGGAAGAGCTTAAAAAGCAGGCAAGAAAAAAGTTGCATGAATGGACCAGCGAGATGGCTCAGGGGAGTTAAGGTGCTTGCTACCAAACCTGGGACCCATGTAGTAGAAGGGAGGAAGGAGAGAACTGACTCCCACAAGTTGTCCTCTGACCTCCACACACACACAGTGACACATGTGTGCACCCCCTACACAAACACGCACACAGAAAAATAAATAAAATATAATAAAAACAATTTAAAAGTTGCAAGAAGAATAATTTAGGCTGCATTTGAAAGCCGTGCTCTGAGTGTGTATTTTTGGGATAGTCTTAGATCCTGCAAAATCTGTTAAAACTCAGGTAGGCTTGATTATACCCAGGTGAACAAATACCTCCCGAAGCTACATCTCTAGTTTTACTTGGTCTGTCTGAAGACTCTTCTACCAGAAAACAGATACTTGATCAAAACAAAGAGCCAATAGACTAAAGTTATCTTAAGGGAAGGACCAGTACAACACTTGAGACGTTCTCGAATGGGGGAAACTTTTCCTTCTGGCAATGATAGCAACTGTGGAGGACCAAAAGGTAGACTAGGGATGTGGTAGGCAGGGAATCCAGGATGTAGAGCTGAAGGGTGGGTCCAGTGGAAAACCATTAAGAATGGGGAGCCACATGGCTTGTGGCCAGGGCAGTAGGAAGTTGAGGCTAGAAAGGCTATTGGATTTCTGCTTCTGAGATGCTTGATTATCAGAACTTGTAACCAAACACTAGTAACTGTCAGCATTTGTCTGTGATGGGCAGAGCTGGTTGTCAGACCAACTCCTATTTCATCTTTTTGAGAAGAGGGGACATCAGACATATTTGGATTTAGAACATATTCTTACTGGCGGAATTTAATAGGCATGGGATCAGAAGAGAAGGCTGTTGCCTTTCCTAAGCATCTCCCAGAACAACTTGGGTGTTTTTTAAAAAATACAGGCTGCCGGTGTTGTGCTATTGAATGTTCTGTGTTGATTGGTTACTTCAGAAAGATGAGCTTTGATTCATAGGGTGACTCCACCCCATCCAACAAGCTAACGTTGGAAGGAAACGTGGCAACGTATATTGTATTGAATTTCCTTTCCCAACTCCCTAAGCCCCAGCATGCTCCTAGACCATGCTCTTCACCTTTGGAAACCTGTGTTCCATCATTCTCCAATGGGAATTATTTCCCTTCCATTATTCTCTGCTATTGTCTTCCCGTTTGCCATGTGTCCTGTCGCATGGATCTTGCAGTATTTGCCTAGCTAGATTGAACCAAGGATTAGGAATATAGTGGCAGCCCGTCACAAATAATTGGGTTCCACAGCACCAATTGGGAGAGAAAGCTGCAGATTTAAAATTATATGATGCACACAAGAAAGGGACAGGAGTTGATTTGGAAACATCAAATTTAAAAGAAAATGCATATAATTACCTAATTTTGTAACTTCTTATCTGTTAACATCTTGACAGGGGACAAAGGGTATGAAAGAGACTCCTAAATTCAGAAAACTCACTTTCTTGGATACCCAGGCCAAACCTCCAGCCTCTGTCATCATGGCCAGCTCCTGCTGAGGCTGTGTCTGCTCTGAGCAGGGCTGTGGCCAAGGCTGCTGCCAGCCCAGCTGCTGCAGGACCACCTGCTGCCAGCCCAGCTGCTATGTGTCCAGCTGCTGCAGAGCCAGCTGTTGTGTGTCCAGCCACTGCTGCCTCAACTGCTGTCATCCCAGGTGCTGTATGTCTAGCTGTTGCCACTCCAGCTGCTGTGTGTCTGTCTACCTGTTGTTCCAGCTGCTCTGTGTCCAGCTGCTGTATGTCTGTCATCCAGCTGCTGTACGTCTAGCTGTTGTCCCAGTTGCTCTGTGTCCAGCTGCTGTCATCTCAGCTGCTGTAAAGCTAGTTGCTGCTGTCTTGTCTGCTGCCAGATCACCTCCTGTCTCTCACTCTCCTGTGGATCATCTTGCTGAGTTTCATCTCTGACCACTACCCTCAGGCCAACCAACATGTTACCTGAGTACAGGACTTCCTAATTTCCTGTGTCTATCACACTTGGCCTTGTTCTGACCTGTTAGGTATTACGGTATCTATTCACCCCATTGATCATGGTATCAAGCAACGACTTAAAAACAATTATTTAAGTTAATGCCACATAAAATGCCATGTGGCCATGGCATTCTGTCAGATGACTTCATGTGTCACACTAGTTCACTGGAGTAGGCTCCTCATCCTGTTACTGTACATACTTGCCTTTTCATGGAATACTTTATGGTAGACTGTGTTCCTATACATGCTTTAGTGGTATCATCAATATTTGTAACCTTTATTTCCAGCATTTGTTTTTTTTTTAATTTGGGGAAAAGGTTTGCATTTTTTGTGATCTAAATAAAGAAAATAAAATTTTCACATATCAATAAATTCTATAGTAAAGAAAATTGCCAAATCATTAGTTTTTCCCCCCAAGCCAGATTTCCCACTTTATTTTCAAGCTTCTTTCTAAGAACCAGTAACTTCTTTCTCACTGGTTTTTGATTATGGATTGATCAGCAATCTTGGGTTGGGTATATTGCCTGAGACCCAGTTTTCATCCTTCGGATACTTCACTGTGCAATCTGGAATTTGGATTTGATGGAAGACCTATGTCCGACAGTCTATGTTAGCACTATTCTTGAGAGAGAGGAGCACATCCTGTGAGAGAAGTGTGATATATAAGTGTTGATCCACAGAAATAATGTGGCTCAAGTAAAAAACGCACAGCTTACAAGCACATGAGCTGCAAAAGTAAGAGAACTGAATGAAGGCTAAATGTCCGTATTCTTATGAAAGGAGTTAGTAACCAACCATCATGGTGTTTTCAAAGAGAGGGGATAGGAAATCCTGACGTTGGTAACAATGTGAACCAAACTGGGTAACTATGGGAGTGAAGTAAGCCAGACACAGGAATACAGATATTACCCTGTCTTGTTTTTACTTCATTGAAAATTGTCAAACTCCAGAAGCAGACGGACTGAAGTGGTGGTCACCCAGAGATGTGGAGATGTTGATCAAAGCATATCAAGTTTCGGTTAAGTGTGGTGAGTAAGTTCTGGAAAAGCAACAATGACTAGTTACAAGCCCTGCATTGTAAGGTTGAAATCTGTTAAAACAGTCGATCTCAAACATTCTTAGCACAAAATGGCAATAATTGTGATACAATGAATATGTTAGTTTATTGTGGTAATAATTATACCATGTATATCACATATCAAAATATATACACCTTTAATATATACAATTTTGTTAATCATTCCTGGGAAAGTTCACAGAACAAAGACTCCCATTGATATGAAACACGTGAGCAAGTTGCCCAGGTGTTAGGATGGTTTGAGGGAGGGCTGATGTGGGCAGTGTCGGGGGTTTGCTGGAGGAGGAACTATCCCCCAAGTCAAAAAGAACAAGTAGCATAGTGGTCTTGCGTAGTGTCTGCAGCAGAGCTGGGGACCTCCAAGCACCATTCCTTTTGTTGACTATAGCAAGAAGTTCTTCAGGGTGCCAGTTTGCAACTCTTATTAGACTCAAAATGGAAACATTTCTGATTAATATAAAGTGCATCTGCAAACATGTGCCTGCTATCATGAACTAACTGTGAGTTGCCAGGCTCTGGTAGGCCCCATCTCCACTCTTGCTGGAACCTGTGAATGTCTTGAATATTAAAGACTGTGGTCAATGGCTCATTGTCACTCTCATGGAAGTAGTTGAATTCTAAGAGTATTACACATCCCTGGGGAACATTGTATGTTGGAACAAATACTCCATGACTTGGCTAGTAGGTTACCTGATAATCAGAAAAGAATTATGACTCCCCCCCGCCCCGTGTGTCTGTGTGTGTGTGTGTGTGTGTGTGTATAAAAAAATCGTATGTACCTTAAAGGACATAGAGTAACTGTATGAGAGTGATTTGTGGTTTGCTCAAGACAAGATGCAGATACAAATAACTAGTAAGCATAAGAAAGGAAGTTAAATGAACTTGCCATTAAAATGTAACGGCTCTCCACTGTGGGTGGTGAGGAGAAAACACCAGCACCATTAAGACTTAGCTGGAGAAGACCCATATGCCACCTGGGGCTCTCTGTGGTGAGGAGAAAACATAAGCATGCCCAGCACTATTAAGATTGAGCTTGAGAAGAAGGCCCACATGCCTGCCTGGGACTCTCCCTGCCAAGTGTCAAGGAAAAAACACAGGCCTGCCTGGCGCCTGGCACCAGGCAGTGGGCACTACTATGGTGAGCAAAGACATAGTGGGGTATGGAAGAGAGAGATAGAAAGGTTCATGTCCTGTGGAGAGAGGCAGATCTGTAGAGGTGAAGGCAGTGAGAAACTGGCTGAGGTGGGTGGCCTGCTTGCTTCCCAGGGCCATGGTGATATCTAGACCTGGGCTGCTGCCAAGGGCCATATCTGACTTTGCTGTGGTCTGTGTTGGCATTCATGGCTCCTGTTACCACAGAAGACTGAGAGGAGAGGGCTACACAGAGTTGGTCTCGCCCCTTGCTGGCTGTAACACTAGGTAGAACTGGCCCTCCCCGCCCACCAACTACAGCACTCGAGAGAGTGGGTCCAGCACGTTGCCCAGGCTGCAAGACAGAGCTGGCACTGTTGGCAGAGGGGCTGGCGAGCCAGCTCTGAGGGTGTGAGAGTGGGAGAACTGGTCCCATCCCCCTAGCCTGCCATGTGGTGGCATGGATGAGGGAAAAATATCTTCCCCATATCAGCCCTCACCACCTGTGGCAGGCAGGAGAGCTGACCCCGCTCCTCGCCAACTGCAGCATTTGGGAGAGCAGGCCCTGCACCTCGCTTGGGCAGTACAGTGGAGCTGACCCTGTTGACAAGGGGCTCAGGTGAGCCACCCTGAGAATGTGAGCATGGGAGATCTGGTCATGCCCTCATCTGCATAAGGTGGTGAGGGAGAGATGCCTCCCATCCCTCACTGCCTCTGACAGGTAGGAGAGCTGGTCGGACTAATTATCTGTCATGCAGTGACATGGACAGGGGAGAGATGCCTCCTCCTTGCCCCTTGCCCCTGTCGCCTGCAGAAGAGCTGGTCCCTGGGTCATGAGAGTCGGGTGAGCAGGCCCTTCTCACCTGGACAGCATAGTAGAGCTGACTCTGCTGGTAGGTGGGGGAGGGGGAGCCTTCCTTGAGGTTGTGAGAATGGGAGAGCTGACCCCACACCTCTCATCTGCCATGAGATGGCAAGGTAGAGGGAAAGATGCTCTTTTCCCCTTGCCTCTCACCACTTGTGACAGGTGGGAGAGCTGATCCTTCCCCCAGCCAGCTGCAGCACTTGGGAAAGTGAGCCCTGCATGTCACCTGGGCAGCACCGTAGAACCGACTCCATTGACCAGGTAGCAGGTGAGTCAGGCCTGAGAACATGAGTGTGAGAGATGTGGCCCTGCCCTTGTGGGCAAGGGATAGAAGACCCGCATGCCCCAATCCCTCACTGCCTGTGGCAGGTGGGTGAGCTGGCCCAGAGGTCACGAGAATGAGAGAACTGTCTTTGCCTTTTACAAGCTGCAGCACTCAGAAGAGCAGCCCCTGCCTCTCACCTGGGCAACACAGTAGAGCTGGCCCTGATGGTGTCCTAGGTGTGGGTGAACCAGCCCCCAGTGTGTAAAAGCAGGAGAACTGGCCCCACCCCTTGCTCCTTGCTTCAGAGTGAACTAGCCTGGACTGTGCTGGAGAGCTCACCCTGGTGGTGAGGATGGGGGAGAGCTGGCAGGCTGACCAACCCAGCAACCACCCAGGCCCAGAACTACTATGGCTGGCTATGAGTTGGCAAATCCCAACATCCACCCTATCTATGATCTGCTGGAGCATGTGAAGGGGCCAAAACTGCAGACCCAAAGTTTCAGGATCTCCATGACACAGGACTACAACAAGATATCCAAGAGGAGTCCCAGGGAGGTCCCAAGCATCTATAGTGTAGTAGAAACCAGAGGCCTTGAACCAAACCAATGACTCAATCCAATGAACACTTGCAAGTAAAGATGTATGGGCTAAAGGGGTTACTGTATGTGACTCACTGTGTCACACTACAGCTTCCACAATGAGATTTTTCTTTTTCTTTCTTTTCTTTTAAATTTTATTTTGTTTTTCCCTGGGTGGGGGCGGAGTTGCAAGGGCAGAGGGCAGATGCAAAGGGATGGGGAGATGAGTGGGATCAAGACGCATGATATGGAATCCACAAAGAATCAATAAAAAGTTAAATTATAAAAGAAAAGAAAGTATAACTTAAAATCAAGAAGATTGATCATTGTCAGGGCTGTGATCTTAGGGCTGATAATAATGTGTAGAATCTGGATGGTTTGGGGTATGAAGATAGTTTAAACTGTGGGCGTCTTTGGAGGACCACATGGCGATAGTCATAAAAATGAAAAGGTAGATCTGTAACCCAATAGTTAGGTGTGGTATGCACATCTGTAGTCTTAGCACCCAAGAGCCTGAAGCAGAAGGACATGAGTTTAAGGCCAGACTAGACCATAGGAGTAGTCTTGGTCTCAAAAACAGACAGACAGACGGACAAAGAAACAGATCCCTAACCCAATATTCCCACTGTAAGATTCTAAAGGTGTCTTTGGCTTTGTTTCCTCCTCCTTTTCCTCTTCTGCTTCTGTGTGCCTTTTGTTTGTTTGTTCGTTTTCGGGTGTAGTGTCTCTGTGTCATCCAGGCTGGCCTTGAACTGCTGGCCTTGCTTTACTGTCTGCAGGACTGGGAAGACAGGAATGCACAGCTCATGCCTGGCTTCTTTTTCCTTTCTAATGTAGACATTTATCACTTTTTCTCTCATGACTGCTTTCTCAGTATCCCATTAGTTTTTAGTATGTCATTTTGATTTCCTCAATCAATTGAAGGGTGTTCTTAAGAAAGAAATGAGACTCAAAGACACATGCCCAAACTTCCTTCTTGACTTGGTCCTTTAGCCAAGAGTGTGGTCACTTCTGCACATCTGTTAACTCCCCCCTTTCTTCATCATTATTCATTTCTGATTCATTGAGGTTAGAAAAAGGACTTGTTATACTTTGACTGCTTTTTTAAAAAATTCTTTTTCCTCTCTCTGTCTTGTGGTTGATATATTGTGCACCCCAATAACCTTATCTGGGAGTCAGAGAACAGAACAGCCACTATAGTAATCATAGGTTTAGGCAGTGGTAGCACACACACCTTTAATCCTAGCATTCAGGAGGCAGAGATCCATCCGGATCTCTGTGAGTTCAAAGCCACACTGGAAACAGCCAGGCATGGTGACACACGCCTTTAATCCCAGGAAGTGAAGGCAGGAAGCAGAAAGGTATATAAGACGTGAGGACCAGGAACTAGAGCCTGGTTAAGCTTTTAGGCTTTTAGCAGCAGAGCTGAGATTCATTCTGATTAGGACTCAGAGGCTTTCCGTTTGAGGAAACAGGATCGGCTGAGAAGTTGGCGAGGTGAGGTTAACTGTGACCTATTCTGTTTCTCTGATCTTTCAGCGTTCACCCCAATACCTGGCTCCCAGGTTTGTTTTTATTAATAAGACCTTTTAAGATTCCTGCTACACTGTTTGCCCTGCTGCACTTTGTGTTTCTTTTTGTTTTTGTTTTGTGTTCTTTGTGGGGGTGGGGGGATTGTTGATAGGTATTCATTCATCTCGATTGCTTTGGTGCAATCTCTATAGGTATTTGTTGTGGAATTATAAACCATCCCCCAGTTATGACAGTGTTTCTAAGCTGAAAACAATTTCCTTTGCATTCTCGAACACCCTGCTCCTAGCTCCTTCTCCTACAGTATGTGCCTTTTGTCCTAGATTCTTTTCCATTTCTGGGATAAAACACCATGACAAAAAGCAGCCTGGGGAAGAAAGGGCTTATTCGACTGTTTGTAGTCCATCACTGAGGGAAGTCAGGGCAGGAACTCAAGGCAGGAACCTGGAGGCAGGAGCTGTTGCAGAGGCCATGGAGGAGTGCTGCTTGCTGGCTTGCCCCTTATGGCTTGCTCAGTCTGCTTTCTTATACCACTCAGAACCACTTGCCTAGAAGTGACGCCACCCATAGTGAGCTAGGCCTTCCCACACCAATCATCAGGCAAGAAAATGCCCCACAGACTTCATGATCCGCTGGAGGCACTTTCTCCATTGAGGTTCCTCTTCCCAGATGAATCAGTTGTGTCAAGTTGACAAAAACAAACAAACAAGCAAACAAACAAACAACAAACAACAAACAAACAAGCAAACAAACAAAAAACAAACAAAAACCCCAACACCAAACTCCTCCCCCCAAATTAAAACTAACCAACTAAACAAACAAACAAAAGAAACAGTAAACCAAAGAGCCAGCCATGACACCTTTCATGTAACAATTTATATACTTCTCAATGTAATTTAGTTAGAGTTATTTGAAACACTCAGGCCTTACAACTTCCATAATTGTTTGCATACTGATCTTGCCGTTTTGTTCAGAACATATTTCCTCTCTTCTGCATTTCAATCAAGTCTTCCTGTTGTTTTCTGCGTATGAGGTAAAGCACCTCCACCCCGACCCCAGGTCCAGTCTTTGCAGACAGGCCTCCCTGGGGCGGAGACGCCGGATGCCTCTCAATCCTTGTCCTTGTTCAAATCACTGTCTCCACTCTCAGTAGTTCCCTGGGGAATCCAAGTGTGCCGAGTACATTAGTGTCTCAAGATGTGAGGCTGAGCCTTGTCACTCAAGAGGCTGGGAAGTGAACTTGCTCCCTGTGTGGTCTGCTTTCCTGATTCCCTAGAGACAAGCTGGGAGCTGGCTCTTAGCCCAAACTCTCTCAGCACTAAGCTGGGTAGAGGATCTATGGCACCTTCATTCTCTTTCAGACCTGACTCCTTACACAACTACTGAATACATTCCTATCAGCAGTCAGAGACAGGCAGCCTAGCTGGGGCCTAGGATGGAGTGGGACCTATTGCTGAAGAAAGCCTGCGCCAAGGGTTATGGGAAATGTCTATCTACCTTCTCTTCATGCTCCCAAAATTGTGGCAATTATCAGCTCCATCAGGCCCAAGACTAAAAGGTTAATTAAAATCCTGATGTATGGAGAACAGCTGGGGAATTTGGGACTTCATAGCTAATATGAAACCAAGACCATTCCAGTAAGCAATGGGAGCTGGGTATTTCTGCTGGCTAGGTGTACATTGAACTAAAGAAAGAGACACTCCTCCTGAGCCTCCTTGAAATTGCCTCTTTGATCCCTATGGTCCCTGAGGACTCTTGTATTTAGGAGCTAGTGCCTTTGATGGGAGCTATAAAAGTTGGAGTGCTTAATGTGTGTTCAAAGTCCTTTCAGGGAGAGGCTGGAGACTTGGTTTCGTGGGGGTAGGGACCAAACACGTAAGTACGACTAATTACATGTATTGCTGGTCCCCGGATGGAAGCTAGTTAAAGGCTTGATTCTGGGGCATCACCTCTGAGAGTATACAGTCAAAGCCCTCCATGAAGAAGCTGAGTTGAATGTGGGGTGTTGGTGACCTGCAGCAGCAAGTGTTTACCTGCATGTTTAAAGCCATTTCATTACCATAGAGGACCTGTAAACACCAACCCCAGCCCTTCCCAGAGCTAGACCTAGACTTAGGAGCCAGTCCCTGTGAGAGCTATAAATATTGAGGAATTCAACTGGTAGACCAACTTCTTGCAGGGGAGAGGTTGGATACATGATTTTTGTGAAGTAGAAAAAGAATGCTGGGGAGAAGTAATCCTATAGGCATTTGCGTTTTCTGAAGTTGCCTTTATGAACTCATAGCAGCTGTGGTTGCTTACACAAGATCAAGCCAGTCAACATTCCAGCATGGAATAGGGAGGGCTCATGAACTCCTCTTTTCTAGGCAAGTAACTATGGTAGTCGAGGGAGAGTCATTTTTCTTGAAGTGTATGGCTCCTGGTAGATCAACTATGTTCCCGTGGATGGCTTCACACCCATGAATATATGGGCAATACAACCTGAACTCAGCCTGTTAGAGAAAAGAGGACATAAAGTTGGGAGAGCAAGGGTGATCTGTTATGAGGAGCCGTGAGAGAGGGATATGATCAAAATACATTGTATACATGTATTCATCCTCAAAGCATCAATAAAAAATATTATATTAAAAACGTTTCCCTGAGGTCTTTCTAAGTCCCTGCCCCTTTGACTCCAGATAATTCATTCCACTTTATGTCAATTTACATGTGTTCCCATCTTTAAACTGTATAGTTCCTACACTTTGAAGCTCTATGTTGATGTCTTATTCTGGGATGTAGAAACTCTAGTTGTGTAGTGAGATATCACAGAAAAAAAGTAAAGTTAAAAAATAAAAAATAGAAGACTTTCTACACTCTCCCCCCC
>CABHPH010124846.1:0-74361 GCA_902168325.1 Peromyscus nudipes
GTTCATTTAACAAAATAATGCAAATTGCTGATTCTTGAATGTTATTATTACCAACTATTAGGATATAAAGAAATGAAAGTTAGTAGTTAGTCATTACAATAGAACTTCTAGTCATATTAGGTATGTTTTCTAGATTGAGCAGATATATTTTAGATAGACAGGTCATCTTCAAACCCTTCAGAGATCTACAGAATATGGCATTTAAAATGTTTTAATAACTTAGAAAATTTTTCTTTTTTGTTATGACTATGTCAGCTCCTGGCAGTACTAATCTACTTCAGAGAGAATATGGGCATTGAAGAAACTGCATATGGAGTTAACTTTCATTGTGGCAAATGTTAACCACTGGACAACAAAGTATCCTCGAATCTACTGCTGACAACAGGACAAAATGGACAGACAGAACATGAAACAAAGGACTACCGATTCTTGCCAAAACAAGTGTGGTTATGGCTTTATCAAAAGGCATCTTCTGAGGCCAGGACAATATGGCACCATCCCTGAAGTGGCCTTTGCAATCCGGAAAAGGTACAGTGCCCTTTCCTTCGAAGGCAGCTGAACAGGCAGTGAGCCGATGGCTTCTGATGTGCAATGGAACAGCAGCTGAAACAGTTATTCTTGAAGAATAACTAAGCTCACGCCTCTCAATAGCAGACTGGCATTTAATAGAGGGATGTGGAGAAGAACGGGATGCTGAGATGAAGCCACACATACACGGTCAAGAAGAATGGACAGCTGAATTAAAAAACCATCAAAAATTTCCAGAATTTAAAATCCTGAATCATGACATGACACTAGTGGAATTCAGGTGTTTCTGGTACATGGACTGCTCTCACCAAAGGTGAGGTCGAACTGTTGACCTTGTGTACATCCTACTTCACAAATGAGTCTGTCAGATACGCTAAGCCTATAGGCTGAAATTGATGCCCCAACACTGCCGAGAAACCTCAGGTGACTGTCCAGGAGGCTGGCTGTTTCTGTCAACTCACAATTTTTTGGGAAGCTGCTTGCATGCACTTCCTGTTTTTATTTTTGTTAGGTAATATTATTTCCTTCTTGAGTCTCTGAGGGAGTTGAAGATTAGTTAGTTATATTTAAAGATTAATTAATTATAGTTGAAGATTAGTTAGGATAGAAAGGAATTAGGTACATTTTGGACTTACCAAAATAGGATAAGTAACGGAATTATTTTCTCTGAATTTGTCAAATACAAATGGACTAGACATTGTTTAGGTATTCATCACTTGTATATATTGTATATAGTTATTGTACTTTTGTATATAGTTTTTCTTATATTAGTTACAACTTTCCTTTTTTTCTCTTTTTATTAAATTAGATAAGGGGAGATATAGTGGTATTTTATTTGTGCTGAAATGTGATTTTATTTGTATGTTAATAAATAAAGTTGCCTAGGGGTCAGAGCTATTAGCAAGCCATAGCGAAAGCCAGGGCGGTGGTGGTGGTGGTGGTGGTGGTGGTGGTGGTGGTGGTGGTGCACGCCTTTAATCCCAGCACTTGGTAAGCAGAACTAGGTAGATCTCTGTGTGTTCAAGGATACAGCCAGCATTGGAGACACACGCCCTTAATCTCAATACCAACTATAGAAGACCTGGAGGTCTGTACAGACAGGCAGTGACGAGGCAGTCACGTAGTTGGGTTTACAACCAATGAGAAGGAAGAACAAGGACTCTTTATAAGACAAACGCACAGGAAGTAACTCCCTTTTCGGAGAGGTCTCTTGGCGGGAGAGGCTAGCTGGCGGAAAGCGGTAAGGCTCTTAGCTCTGACCTCTTGGGCTTTTATCTTTACATTGGCTCTGTGTTTCTTATTTAATAAGATGGTTGGTTACATCTACAATATGTATTCTATTTTCTGTAAGGATGCATAACTTTAGATAAATCAATCTTAAGAAATGCTTTCAAGGGAAAATAACTTTGAATACATTTGTAAACATTTGCACAATCAAAAATCTATTATGAGTAATAGGCTTTAGATGTAGAAGAAAACTTAAAATATAGCTTAATCTAATATGATATTTAAAAAATAAAGTATTTATATCCCAAAGAGATAACCAAATTTTCATACATATGTAGATGTGTATCTATATATAGAGCGAATGTATTTGTATATATATATGAATGTATATATATGTATATATGTGGAAAGCTAGGTCATTCTCATACCTCATTTTTCAATAGTTTCTCAGTCTGAAAACAAAATAGTGGCATGGGTTCATGGCTCCTAGATAAACCTATGCTTACTTCCTCCCTAACTAATTTATGTTACTACCGTGAAAACTGAACTTCAAGGAAAGAACTTCAGTATATTCTTGTTTGTCAAGGCTGGTGTATTATCACATTGAGTTCAACATGGTTTTCTTGACTGAAACCAGCTAATTACATGGAGTAAACAGATGATCGCCATCACAATATTGATGTGCAGAAATATGATTATTTGATGAAAAATAATTTTTTTGGTTAACAGAAAGGGAAAATATCTGACCCTTGGCCTACAACAATAGTATTGCAGTGACCCATCAAGTCAATATGTGCAGAAATAGGAATGACTTGGTTAGCTGCTTGCTGTGAGTGCTCCAGCCTATGAGAGCTGCCAGATGCCAGCCACCAAAGTGCCTGCTGGAAGTCTCCTACAGGCCTCTGGGCCGTTGTGTAACAGGAGCTTCCATTTCTGTCACTTCACATATTCCATCCTAAAGCTCTGTTGGTCGTTTCATTCTCCTCTATGTCTCCCCTAGGAGCACCTTCATTTTAATATAAATAGAGCATTTCATCATGCGATGGCAAAGAATCATGGACGGCACGACTCTCAATATTCCTGGATACAATGCATAGCTATATTCCAAAAGAACTCTTTCTTTGGGGGGGGGGAGGCTGAAGGGTTGGGAGGAGGGAAGAGAGGGGGATCTGTGGTTGGTATGTAAAATGAACAAAAAAATTCCTTAATAAAACAAAAAAAGAAGAAAAATAACTGGTTTAGTAAAGAAGCATCAATATTATAAATCTGAACATAATGCGGCCCATATGTCTGTAACAGTTGAGAAGGCAGCCAAACTGAAGATGTTGTGTTTATGGCATTTGCCAGAACATAAGAACACAGCTATTTAGCAGAGCCTACTACTCTTATCTATGTCTAAAATATCAGATCATCTCATTTCCTGCCTGGGGTCAGATGTCACTTTAGGAGATCTAGAGCACACTATTACCTCCTTGAATTTAGGGTACTAAAAACCATTTAGAAAGATATTATGAGATAAGACAGAAGATATAATATTGACTTGACCTGTGAAACCTCAAAGGTATGGTGGGAGCTTCAGGAACTGGGGCAACTATAGTGTTTTTCTTCATAGGCGTGGCCTTCACACAACTTTCTGGAGAGTCTCACCAGCTATGCTGGTTAGTTCTGTCAGCTTGATACAAACTAAAGTCACCAGAGAATAGGTAACTTCAGTTGAGAAATATCCTTCATTGGCTTGACCTGTGGGCATGTCTGTGGGCCATTTTCTTGACTGATGATTGATGTGGGAAGTTCCGATACACTGAGGGCTGTGCTACCCCTGGGCTGATGATTTGGTTGTATAAGAAAGTTGACCGAATAAGCCCCAGGGAGCAATCCAGTAAACAGTGTCTCCCAGTGGATTTGTCATCATGCTTCTACCCTGAGTTCCTGCTTTGGCTTCCTTTGGTGATGGACTAGAACCTGTAAGCTAAATAAAGCATTTTTCTTTCAGGTTGCTTTAGGTCAGTGGTTTATTCCAGCATCAGAGAAACAAATTAAGATACCTGAGTTTTCAACCTCCAGTAGTCTCTTAGGCAGTTCCTTTCTCCTCATTGCCTCTATGTGTCCTCATATCCCGGTACTGACCAATCCACAGCATCCAGTGTGCCCCAGAGTGATGAAATACAAGATCCTGCAAGCATGGCCAATTGCTCTTTTGGTTCTCTCCACTGGTAGTGTTCCTCTGCCCCAGTTCAATATTAAAATAATTTTTCTTTCTAACACTGAAATGTTTATTAGAATCTCCAAACATATGCCCATGGTCATTAATTTGTGAACACCAATGTCACAGCACAAAAGACAGAATACCTTGAGGTTTCCTACAGGACTAATGTAGCATGAATCTTAGAAGGTCTTATTAATAAAATCAAACCTGAGCCAGGTATTGGGGTGAATGTTGGAAGATCAGAGACAGAACAGGCCACAGCCACCTCATCTCACCAGTTCCTCAGCTGATTCCATTTCCTTAGACTGGAAGCCTCTGAGTCCTCATCCAGAATGAATCTCAGCTGAACTGCTGCTGGAAAGCCTGAAAGCTTAACCAGCCAAATGCTTAACCAGCCAAACACTCACACCTTATATATCTTTCTGCTTTCTGCCTCACTCCCTGGGATTAAAGGCTCGCTTTCTGGGATTAAAGGTGTGAGTCACCATGCTTGGCTGTATCCTTGAACACATGGATATCTGCCTCTGGAATGCTAGGATTAAAGGCGTGTGCTACCACTGCCTATCCTATGTTTAATATTGTGGCTGTTATGTCTCTGACCCCAGATAACTTCATTAGGGTGCACAATATTTTGGGGAACACAATACCACCACAGACTAAGGTATAGCAAACAAGATAGAAGTGAACATTTGGAATGGCTAAAAGCCTTCTTTACAAAAACACTGAACTGGTAGCACAGAGGATAACCCAAGCAAGCACTGTAACTCTTGCTTGCCCAGGAGGCAGCTTAATGACTTCCTGGAAGCCATTTTTCTCCCTGACTCCAAAGATAAGGACCCTAAATGATATCTCATTTTACTTTGGCTTCCTTTGTTTCGTTTTGCTTTTACTTTATTTCTAGTTAAGGAATCAAGCTGACATTGTCCCAAAGCCCTCTTCACCTCTCAAAGCTGGGGAGCTGCTGGCTTGTCACCACAATGGTCAGGCTGAGAAGCTCCTGGGCTTTCTCAATAGCTGTGTCCACAGGTTTCATCTTCCAAACCAAACTGAAGAGATAGTTTGCCTTGCTTTTGTTTCTTCTTCTGTGGTTTAATATTTATCACTCAGTGCTTTTATAATACATTTATACATAGGATTTCTGTGTATATATAAGCCACTGAGTAAGTGTAGTTTTATTCTACCCCCATCTCTCTCTGTATGTTATATGTGGTGTATACAAGTCAGTGCAGGTGTGCATGTCTTTGGGCATATAGGCAAGAGAGGAGCATGTCAAGTGGTCTGCTCTACCACCATCTGCCTTATTCATCTGAGACAGTGTCTTATATTAAACCTTGAGCTTGGCTGATGGCCAGCAAGCCCCAGCTATCTTCCTCTCATCACTCTCAAAGGTGCTGGAATTGCATGCCCTCCCCTGGGCTTCATACCGAGCTTTTTTTTTTTAATTTTTTTATTCATTTTACATACTAACAACAGATCCCCCTCACAGCCCTCCTCCCACTCTTCCCCACCTTCCTCTGCCTAATTTCCTCCTCCAACAGAGTAAGTTCTCCCATGGGGGGACAGCTAAGCCTGGTACATTCAGTTGAGGCAGGACCAAGTCCCTCCCCGCTTTATCAGAGGTAAGCAAGGTGTTTGACCATAGGCAATGGGATCCAGAAAGCCATCTCATGCTGCCAGGGGCCCCTCAAATAGACCCAGCTACACAACTGCACACTGAACATTTTATGCTGGTTCAGGGGATTCACTTAGGTTTCCTCACTCACACAGGAAGTGAAATTACCAACCGCGTCATCTCCCCAGCTCCACCAATACAATTTTTCTAGACCTTTAATTTCCTATTTTCAGTTGCTATATGAATTATAATTGCTTATCTGTATAAGGTAATTTAAATGTGTCTTTGCTGTGTAGAGTTCCATCCAAAGAATTTAGAAACACAGCTGATGGGAAAGAGGGAGGGAAAACAACACACAAACAAGTCAGGTTTGGTTTCACCGACTCAGGCAGTGAAAAAAACGTTGTATACTGTGTTTACCATCTTCTTGGATATTCGTAGGAATATAAAAGTAGAAGTATAGTAATTCATAAGAATATAGAAGTTCGTGTAGAAGTCCCTTGCTACAGAAATCTATTTGGCTTCATTAGAATCAACAGTTTCCCAATTTAGTATGGTATAGAACTTAGTTAATACATGAGAGAAATTTTTGAAAAACAGCCATTCCTGACCTGTCTTATCCATACTCTCCCACCTATACTCCAGTACTACAAGGCTGGGGTGCATGAGGTTACTGAAAATTTGGAGTCTCAAGGAATGAATACTATAAGAGGAAACATTATGTCCTCCTAAGTAACCATACCAGCATGTGTCAGAAGAGCTCAAGGCAGTATGAGTCCAATCTTTAGAAATAAATGGTCTATATGAAGAAATGAAGACTGACACATACAGTCTATGATTAGCAATTTTAAAGAGTACATTCATTTGAAATGTTACATAAAATGTGGCAAGGCATAAAAAAGATATTTCTATTTTTGAAAAGTTGTTCCAATAGTTTTTAGCAGAAAGCAATTCATCTTAACTGATGATGAAGGACTTAGATTAAAGATACTACACTGAGACACCATTTTCATCTGCCAGTCTCCCAAAATCCCAAAGCATGACTATGAAATGATAAAAGAATACTTCCATGAAAATAAATTTGAATATAATCATCAAATTAACAGTTGTATTTAATCTTCAGTCAATTACTTTAGTTCTGAAAATGTACTGATACATGTATTTGTTCAGTCTCTTTAACACAAAGGGCTTTTATTCAATATTCAAAGACTCTCCAAAATACCAAGTCTCTAATTCTTCAACATTTTTCTGAAATTCCAAAGTATCTCAACTGTGGGCATATGTGTAATCAAAAGAACATTACATACTTTCTTGTCCAAAGATAGGAGAGCCAGGCTCAGTTACAGCATGAACAAAACCAAACCAAACTCCAATAGTATATATAACTCAGTATCCAATGTCTGCAATTCACCATAGTCTTCTGGGCTCCAAAGGACTTGGAGAGTCATACTTCTCTGGATCTGCCATTCAAAGTACAGACAGCTCATCTTCTAGGCTCAGGCTGACTGCACTCCATGACTGTTACTGTTCGGCAGTTGTTCTGGGGTACAGGCATTGCCAAAATTTTGGGGTTGCCACTGCAACTTAGATGCCCCTTGACCTTTATCCTCTACTGGGCCCCCACAGGGACTCTGACGCTGCCACATTAAGCCTTAACATTTCTCCATGATCTCTTTAGTCCTGGGTCTTCAACTGCAACCAAGGCTACACCTTCACCAATGGCCTCTCTCAGCCTCTCTCAAGGGACTTTAGCCATGCCAAACAGTGTCAAGCTTCAGCTACTCTCCGTGATCCTTCATGCCTTCAGACTAGTACCACTTGAGAGACTTAACCTACCAAGTTGGCTGCTGTAGAAGATATAGCCTCATTCTGGATCTCAGATTCTGTGTGCTGGCTCTGGGGAAATATTTCACATTTATGATCCCCAGTGATGCTACTAATTTCTCAGTTCCATCTAACCAGCACAAGTTGTCCCAGTGAAGTGAAGGTTTTGGTTCAGTGGTACTAGTCTCTTATTAATAAGGATTGATTCTTCTGCTCTAGTCAACTAAAACTAAAGATCCTTAATTCAAAGTATCAAATGGCCCCATAGACATTTTGTTTCTTTCTGAAACTTCACCAACCAGGCATCCACCACTTCATCTGCATTGCTTTCAGATTTATCCTTCATGTTCTTGTAACATCTCACCAAGCTTTGGACATTTAATGGTTTTTCTAGTGCTGTGGGATGGTCTTATGTCAAACGCTCTGATTGGTCAATAAATAAAACACTGATTGGCCAGTGGCCAGGCAGGAAGTATAGGCAGGACTAACAGAGAGGAGAATTGAGAGAACAGGAAGGTGGGAGGAGACACTGCCAGCCACCGCCATGACAAGCAGCATGTGAAGATGCCGGTAAGCCACGAGTCATGAGGCAAGGTATAGATTTATAAAAATGGATTAATTTAAGATATAAGAACAGTTAGCAAGAAGCCTGCCACGGCCATACAGTTTATAAGCAATATAAGTCTCTGTGTTTACTTGGTTGGGTCTGAGCGGCTGTGGGTCTGGCGGGTTAGAGAGATTTGTCCTGACTGTGGGCCAGGCAGGAAAACTCTAGCTACATTCTAGCCTGAACATCCAAAGTCTTCACACTTTCACCTCCAAACACAGTCAGATCTATCACAGCAATATCCTAAAGCCTGGCACCAAATTTTGTCTACGTTAGGATATATATTGCTGTGATAAAACACCATGACTTTTAGTCCTGGGTTTATTTCCTCTTATAGCTTGAATTAGGAGTAAAAACTCAAGGAGGGAATGTGGAGGCAGGAAATGATGCAGAAACCATGGAGAAATGGTGCTTACAGGCTTGCTCCTCCTGGCTTGCTCAGTTAGTTTTCTTATATACTCTAGGACCATGGGTCCAGGGTTAGCACCACCCATAATGGTATGGGCTCTTCCACATCAATCATCAATCAAGAAAATGCTCTACATACTTACCTACAGGCTGATCTTATGCAGTCAGTTCCTCAGTAGAGGTTCCCTCCTCTCAGATGACCCCAGATTGTATGAAGTTGAAAAAAAATGTAGCCAGCACAGTGGGATTTCACTTCAAAAAAAATCCAAGAATGGCAAAATCCTTTCAGTCAAATGTACTGCCTATGACAATGTTTCTAGACTTCACTAAAAAACAGATGGCAAGAAACCACAATCATAATCAAGCAGACAACTGTAAATATCAGTTAATTACTTCAAAGATAATTCTCAAGTAAGTAGCTGTATGATTCAGTGGGAAGTGCTCCAAATAGGGTGCCAACAGACACTTCCCCTCCTGACCGCCATTCATCCATCATCTATGTGTTCTTAAACAGGCAATGTCTATATATGGAAGGCTCTTGGCAAATATAGATAGCAAAACTTCTTGAATAATCCTAATTTCCAGCTCTTGGATTTTTTTTTCAACTACAATGTGTGTCATTTGGATTAGGTGATGGTTAATGTGACCCTCAGTCCCAAACCTCCAGAATATATTATATAACTTTGGGTCATTCTCTACATGATCCCTCAAATCCAGACACTCCCAGGCAAATACTTTGAAGCCAGGTAGGTGGAAATTCATATTTCTCAGATATGTTTGTCATAGAAAACATAATAGAATATAAAGCCTGATTTAGAACTGCCACCTTACAAACAGGTTTGCTTTTGTGTCATCATATTGCTAAAGACTTACTTATTGATAAGTTTACACATACCTGTATGTCTAATGTTTCAGGTGTATGTCTTTGAAATGCAGAATGTAGGAACACACTTCTAGCAAAACATAAGCGGAAGGAAAAGTGTTCATGTGTTTTTATTTTTCTTGAGTGTATTTGAGTAGTTCATATATCAACCTGGTCTCTTTGAAACCATAATATTTATTTTCATTGAAATTATTTCCTGCCTTGTATGAAAATACACTTTATTAAGCATTAATACAGCTTGGGGGTTCAGTTTTAATGAAATCTTACAGCAAAGGAAGAAAAAAGGAAGGTTAAATCCAGTATGATTTACTTCAAAAGCAGAGGTCAAGCATCACACCCTTCAGTCAAATCCTTTCCACCATTGCCCCTTTACTTTGTAAGTACTTGACTGCCCATTGGGTCAGTTCACACCATTCACCTTAGGCATTTCCTAACAAGTAATGATTTTCTGGCCTATCATAGTTCCTTTCCTCTTCCTCCTCACCCACTTCCATCCTATCTCCATCTCCTCCATCCTAATAGCTACCATTTCTACCCTTTCATAGTTCCTTTGGGATTTTAAGATGCAAAACATCAGAGTTCCACTGCTTTGGTGTCAAATATTAAATACAATCTGATGGACATGTGACTTGAACTCTCTACACAGGTATCTACACTGGAAAGTTGTGGATGCATTTAGTGATAGTAACGACCTCAAGTAAGTGTTTCAAAGATTTAATTAGATAATCTTTTCAAATCATTTAAAATGATTTTAAGTCATATCAAGACCACAATGAAGTAACACTGGTTGTCTAATATTATCATTATTTCACAAACATCTATTTGGTTCCACTGAATACCTTGCCATACTTGGTTTACTACAGAGGTGTTAGGGTGAACACTCTTGTGTTGCTGGACTACCGGCTACCTCACTTTCCCAGGTCAGATCTACATATATGAATAGAGAGGCAGGTGGGTAAGAAGGACCAAGAAAACATGTAAACCTAATGCCCTCCCCCAACCCTTCATTTGTTGCATTCTCTTGCATGCTTCTGAATTAGGAAGAGAGACAATATTTTGGACACCTGCCTTTAACAATAATGCTTCAAGGAGATGATTGTAACTCACAGCCATGTGCCTATTTCAGCACTGACTCTTGCTATCACCTGTGTTAAAGTATCACAATATTTCATGGTTTAATTGAAGCACTCTGGCATCCAGAGTTATTTTTATAGTCAACTTGAGATGACATGTGATAGTTCAGATTCACGGAAGCTGTGAGTCAGAAATTCTGTCTCTGGTTATAGTTATAACTTTTAACATGTGCTAACATGTGATATCCTTAGATCATGTGACCTGCAGTTATTTCTGAAATGGGTATTTGAAACATCAAACTTTTGTCATAGTAGTAACACTTTACGCCAAATGAAAGCAACACTTTGGTCTCTCATGCTTTTTTTTTTTTCTTCTGGTACCACATGTCTTAATAAAAAGCAGCCATGCTAATGTTTTTCAGATGTCTTCCACAAACCGAGTGGTATTTAATGAAAATAAGCAAATACTAGGTGAAACTGGCTTAGCAGTCTTTATGAGACTATTTATAAAATGCTGATCAGCAGTAGGGAAACAAAGAGAATTGATTTTGAGGAAAGCAAGTCCACCTATTTTAAAGCTCCCCCAATATGAGAAGAATAGATCCCTTCAAAGTCTAGATAGCACTTAGAAAGCCAATGCACAGAAAGTGTGAGCCTTCTAAGAAGGCAGCACAAAGATCCTTTTAAGTGATGTGAGCAGGAAGGCTCTTAAAATGAGGCTAATTAGCTGTTTGATGTACTTGACAGAGAAAGATGTATGCAAGCAGAGAGAAAAGACTGCAAACATAGATATCCCTCATTGCGTTATTGTCCAAAACTTTAATTAATTTCTTGAGGACTATCTTTTCCATAATTTAAAATGGTTTAAAAGAAGTACAACTAACAGGTTTAGAGTGTGTCCTTAACTAATCACTTGCACTGCAGGAGGCTGAAAATGATAGCGCACACTCCACACACTCCTCAAGCCATCCACGAATTGCTTTTCTAAGATCTGGCTTTTGTTCCTTCTCTGTTTGCACAGTGGCATTGAGAAAATGTGTGACTTGATTCCACTAATGTGCAGCTCAAACCCCAAATAGCTGGGATGGAGCTCCCTAGATGCAGGAGGTACAGCTTGAGAATGTGCCTTTGTCCTTTGCATCCTAAGAAAGGTGAAAAGCAAATACTGGGTAGAGATTGGTTAGGGAATGTGCTTTCCTATACTTCAAAATACAACAGGCACAATGGAAAAACACTGCACACCAATAAGGGAAAATGTTTTTTAATTATAATTACATATATTATATATTAAAAATTATAATTATGACAACAGCAACTGAGATGTTGACAAGCAGTTAATTATGAACTTTCTGTTTATTTCAGTTATTCACACCTGAATTGCAAATTTTCCTAACTATGCCTATTTTTCCTAGTTTTTTCCTTTTGTTTTGACATTTAATGAGAGTCAGTACTTGAAAAAACACTCTGCTGGCATATTCCGGGAATTGGTAAACCTAAGTGTCAATAGTGAAACAAAAATGACAAAACCAAAATCTTCTAAAAATAATCAGCTAAGATATGTGAGTACAAGAATCTTACAATCATTCTTATGAAGCAGTAGTGTCTTATTGGAGAGTTATTCAGATCTACCAAGTGTAATTCATAGTAAATTTGAACGGGACTTTCGTGAGATACCCAAGACTTGTGGATGAGTCACAGACGGCATATGTTGTGTGTGTTTTCCCTTCTCTCATTCTCTGAACTGTTCATATGTATGAGCACCTGTTACACAATTCACTCATTCACTCAATAAATACGTGTTGAGGACTCACTAGGTGGCCTGGCTGCTGAGGGCAGAGGAGGAAGGCAAACACATGAAACCTCTTGTACTGAGCTCTCATGCTACTTGGGGTGAGAGGATTAAATAAGCAGCACAAACAGGTAACTTAAATATTGCATCAGTAGGAGATACGTTCAGTGGAAGAAGCAGAGCAGGCAATTATGTGGGCCACTGGTGTTTACTGGGGGGGAACTTTGAGCAGGGAATAGTGGGACAGGTTGTGCATCTTATACCCACACTCTGGTTGTCAGGCTGTGGCTATTCCAGAGTGTAGCAAAGGTAGAAATGAGGAGGGAAATTGGGGGGATACTTTACAGTGCTTCCAATAAGGGATAATAACTCCATTAGGGGACTTCAGCCACCACAGGGCAGGGACTGGAAGAGCTATGAGTAAACAAATGGTTAATGTCTGCAAGGGCTGCATAAAAGCTGGCAGGTGATGTTTTTATCTCTACCTTTGATGTCACCCTTTCCATTTCCTTCTAGATGGAGTTCTGTCAATTATGCCAGGCAACAATTGTGACTGCTAACCTACTTTGTTTCCCAAATGGGCTAAACCTCTCTCATGAAAAAAAGAATATATATATATATATATATATATATATATATATATATATAAATATATCCTTCAGCCTTTATTAATGTCTGGAAAGAGGTGATGTTAAGCTGACACTTAGGAAATGAGTGAGCACTGAGCAGGTACACAAGGAAGAAGAGTCTATGTCAAAGCAACTACAGTACATGGTCATCTAAGCTGGAAAAAACGGTCATTCTGAAAACTATGAAGAGTCTGGTTTGAATGCTATTAGCTAGTTCTGGGAAGAAAAGAAGTGGACAGTCTGCGGCCAAGGCACCATATACCATTCATACCAGTCATAAATGCTACCTTCAAATTTGGGGGCTTTACACTTTTGCACAACAATAATACCTGACCCTGGTAGAGGAAGATGAAGGTATTGCCCTTTATCCCCACCAGAATGGGGGAGGATGGGAAGTGGTACCATCAGGGATATGCAATCTCAGCAGGCTCCTCTCTAAGGGCAGTTTCATAGCCCAGTCTTAGCAAAAGTTGTGCAGCTAGCAGGAACCAGCAGCCTGTGCACTGACAGGGGGATGTGCAGTTGAGGGGGGCTTGCCCCAGTGACTGAAAATGGGGCTCCTGGTACAAAAATTACCCCTGATCCTCCTGAAAACAGTAGTAAAAGTCAATATCATAAAACATTTCCAACACAGCTAGGGGACCCAAATTTAAAATGACTATTTTACAGAGAAGAGGCATCTGGCTACTTTCAAAGATAGTCTGGTGACCAAAGACATCATGTCTGCTTAATAAAATAGAGTTTTCCTAGGTCATCTTTCCTAGGTGGTCTTTGGCCTTATTGCAAGAATATCTCTTGGGATCCTAATGAAATAGACAAAGAGACATCATAAGATTTTAAGGGGGAATGGAGTAAAATTTGAAAAGATTTTCTAGAAGCCGTGGATCCAATAAGCTGAAGCTAGTAACGTAGACACAAAAATGATAGAAATCCAAGTATGACTTGAAATTTCAGCAGGCCAAACTGTGTCCATATATTGCAGTGTAATAAACACGTGTGGCCCAGAACCAAACAGATATTTGGAAATAAATCTGGAGAAGGGCAGCACAGCCCTGGGAAATCCTAGGAGCACCAAGTCTCTTTAGCAGTAAGAGGCTGAGTACATTAAAGTCACAATTTATTTGATGGGCCATTGATATCTGGCAGGCTGGTGACAGCCTTGTTGCCAAGAGAGGCCAGTTCCAGTCTCAGTCTGTGACTTTAAAAACTTCACTCGGGGAAAAATTACAGCCTGCAGCAGCAAGGGCATAGCCTACGGCACAAAATGCCGATAACTAAGTCCTAGGGAAAACTGATTTGTGGCTCCTGGTCACATGTGCAGAGAGCCCCTGCTATTGACTAGCTCTGGTTCATCGGGATGTAGATCTATCTTGGCTAACAAGAAAGCATGAGAGGTCTTCATTTAGCCACTGAGCCCTGTCTCAAGGGACCGTGTGCAGCTGTCTTTACCTTCCTACCAATCAACACATCAAACGCTGCAGAATATATTTTCACTTTCAAAAAAAAATGCAAACTGCAAGCGAGATAAAGTTGCCAAAGTAGACTTGAAAAGGGGTGAATGATTACAGCACGGCTCCAGATATAAAGAATAAATCATGTGTGCCCAGCCAGAATTTTCTTGTGTGTGTCAACAAGAAAGAACTAAGTCTGTATCCACACGACATCCACACCATATTAATTTAGCTAGAAGGGATTAAAACCATTTACACTGGATTTCTTACTTGAATTATTCTAAACAGCATACTTCCACAGGATTTCTCACTGAAGATAGCTGCTTATAATGAAATTGGAATATTCATCTTAGTAACCCTCAAATAATTACTTTACATGGTTTTCCTTTTTTTCTTCTTCACTCAAGCCATATAGATTAAGGCAGAAATTCATTTCTTTTCTTTTTTTCTTTTTTCAATTAATTTCAACAAGTTTTTACTTTCCTGGGAATGTGGCGCTCCATTGGAAATAAACTCAGTGTTTTCTCCAATGATCAGTTCTTTTGACATTGATTCTAATATCATCAAGACCTTTCCCCCAGATGTTTCCCAGGAAGACTCCCTCACAAAAGGTCATCGCTGTTTCCCTGCTTTCAAGGATCATTTAGGTTTGGCACTCTAGCTTTGGGATGTGTGCAGGTGCAAGAAAAGAGAGAAGGTTACCCTTCGGTAAGCTCTATTTAATTCTCTAAAATGAGCAAAAGGTCACAGTGGGGAGGTGGTGCTCCACTCCGTATGCATTTCAAGGAAAAAAGCCAATGCTTTCACTTCAAATTCCAGGTGGCCCAGGATGATTGGAATGTGTGGTTTGAACTTCTTCCCTTTCGATTAGTCTGGAGGGAGATGCCACTGTGATTTACTGGAGTGACTATACTGGTTTCTCAGGGGCTGTAGGCAGGGCAGGTGCTGGGTGGCGGCATACGTGGGGCAGCTACAGGTACTGAGCTTTCTATGAGGAGCCCATGATGAGGGTTCTTCTCTGGCTTCCAAACTCCCAGGTTTCTTAGCAATTCTTCCTAGTTCCATGAAAGACTAGCATTCTCTCTCCTTTTCATGTTGGCATAGTAATGGCCACATGCCATTCAGTGTACCAAGTATACTTGCACTGTCCCCTACATTTAAAATATATGCAGGTTAATTTTACTTACCACTGTGAGGCACAGGATCAGGTAACATCACCATAGAGCAAAAATCAAGTACAGATTTAACACACAAACTTGAAATCTGAACTTCAATCTGAAGAGTTCGTTAATCTTCTTCTACATATTTTTATATTTCAATGTAATCTTCAGGTCTCATTTCATCTTTTATTAAAATCAGTTAATAGCTTTCAAGCCCATTCATTCCACAGAGGTTCCAAAGGAGAGTGAAAGAATGTCGGTCTCCCCACAGAGGACCAGACAACACATAAACTAAACTTTCAAGACAAGCCATGTTACATACCTCTGTAACATCCGGATTAGACTATGACAGTGCCTACCTCCTGAGGCAATGCTTACAGACCACCCAGGTGGCTGCTACTGCAGAATGCTGCCGCAATCTGTTGCCTTAAGAATGAAGAACCTGCAATTGGGCCTGAGCTTCAACAGCAACCTGTGTATTTAGAACATAATTGAAAATCTGAACACCCAAATGCAAATATTTGACTTCCCTGACCAGTGACTTCTTCAGAGTCAGGTTTTCACTTCCCGTGGCCTTCTTGCCTTCTTTGTACTTGTGACAACTTTTTCCTGTGTATGTTCACCTATACCAAGCTATTCAGCAGTCTCCACAGGGTATTTTTTCATTTATAGCAATCCCTAATAAATCAAAATCCCCAGTGCTAGCATATCAACAAATATGTAAGTAAGCAGATTCAATCTGTTTCTAAATTTCAGTGAATAAATAAAATAACATTTAATAAGATGTATGAAAAATGTTTCAGATATGTCTACATAGATGTTTTACGAGTAATTTCAAAAAGGCCAAACACCAGAGGTTTTGAAGAGAAAGTCAAGTTTTACATATTTCTATAACAAACAAGTTGTCGGGTCTGATCTATAGCAGGTAGGGACTAGAGTTTAAATTAGGAAAAAGAAAGCTAATCTACTTTATTATCACACCAATCTAAGATGACCTAATGCCACCAAAGTCTTACTAAAGATCACAGTATTCTTTCTACAAGAAATGGATCCTTAGAAACTGTCCCCTGTGGGCAGGCATCCACATTCAGGTACAACTTTAGTGCCAGCCCTACATAAGGCAGCCGGCAATCAGCATTCCTCATGGTTAGGAAGACAAACATATTAAAATTAATTTGGAAATTGAGTTTTCACAGGGCTGGGGATGCAGTAAGAGAGTGTTTTCCAAGCATGTGCAGAGCCCTGGATAGGCTCCCAAGTTACCAACACAAGACCAAAACAACCCAAGCTTTATCAGTTTTCCCTAGTAGAAAAAAAAAACATATATCTTTATACGATGAATTAACCTGATTAAAACTGCATCATAACTCTTGAAGATACTTTTAATGTAAATAACACAGCATGTTTTCAAAGTGAAGGTTTTGACAGCAGCATAGATCTGCTGTGATGTGTTAGAAGGATTTGTCTTGTGCTGAGGACGAGGCTAATGACAAAATCAGCCTTTGACAAGCCAAGGACAGAGCTCTTGCTTGCCTGCTTTAAGATGGAGTCTAGGATAAGATTAGCAAGAGCTGTCTGTTCAGGGCAATGTCTTGACGACTCTTCCATTGTCATACAATTTATACACAATTAGAGTATCACTGTTTGGATAAATAGTTAATTGCCCACGTTATTTTTGATTTGGTGAATGAATTGTGAGGGGACTGCAAGATCATTAATACATAGAAGTGTTAATATGTACTAATAAACAAGGGAAACAAGAGTCAGTGATTTTTCACCCTGAGATCTGAAAACGCCTATATTGGCAGTTAATTGTCTGTAAGTCCTGTCTTGTGGTTTTTCTCAGACTGGTAGGTAGGCGTAGAATAAACCAAACCAAACCACCTGAAAATGAGATGGAGAACTTTGGGAGACTGAACAGGACAGACCACTACTGCCCAAGCCAAAAACATCCTTAGTTTATCCATAAATAACTCCTGGCTCCCTGCAAATACATCCCTTCTTCACACAAGTAGCTTTTTTCATTTCACCTTTAATTTTAAAAAAAACGATAATACAATATACAACTGCAATCCAGCTAATGATGTTAATATTGACAAAATACATTTCCAAATCTATTTTCTCAAATGTTTGTATATTATCATCAATAAGCACTTTAAGTATGGAAATATGCAAATATTTGAGTATATTTCAAAGGCAAATGTAATTTTAAATTATGTGCCTTGTTTTTCACATATGGTATGAATACTAATTTAGTGATTTGACTTTTAATGTATATGCAAATAACTTGATTACTAGATTGAATCTGACCTTTGATTGAAATAGACTCCCAATAATCACTTATGACTTTGTGGAAATTGCTGAAACTCTAATTTTCATTTCTCCAGTTCATAAAATGGGGATGATATGACCCGTCATAGAAAGTTGCTTTGAAGGTTGAGTACCACACAGCAGCTTTGACATACAGTAGGCATTTGTTACTGATTATGTTATGTTATGTAGTCTTGAGAAGAAAATAAAATGTACTGTACTGAACAAGATTTAATTGTAAGGATTCAGAAGGCATTTTAAGGTCTTCACGTATTTTTTACATAGTCACTATCAATGCTCACTACTTTAATACACTGTAGTTCTAAGTCTTCATTTTAAAATAAGGTTTTAAAAGGGAATATCATTTTATAGTTTGGAAAATTTCTCTACTGTAAACGAATACCAAACTAAAGAGAAGAGTATGATTACTTGAAAACACAGGCATTTCTCCTTGCATTGAAATTGGACTCTGATTGACATCCATTAGAACCACTTAAATTATTTTTAAGCAAATTAAAAATATCATATGAGCATAGCTTCTGCACATAATAAAGTGAAAGACTAAAATGTGTGATCTTTTAAAATAGTGAACCTGATTATTTTTATTACTCTTATTTTCAAGAAATAAATGGATCATATAGATTTTCTAAACTATTTCTTGGTAAGTCTTCAAATGACAACCGTTTCTGTTGCTTGTGTACAGCCACAGGAGACTATGCAGGCGTGAAAGCACAGCTGGTGAAATACTTTGCATCCTGGGTTTTCTCTACAAAGTCAGGGGGGCAGACGTTATGGAAGGAGTATGGACAATTGTGAGTTGATGTGATTAGGAATAAGAAGCAGAAGAGAAAGAGAAGTAGAGAACAATTTGTCAAAGTGACCCTGACTGAGACTCCTTGGTAGCAGATTCATCTCACACTCCCTCGGTCAGAAGAAATAAAGGTCACTGGTACAACCCTTCTCATGTGTGCTGTGTTTCACCTCTGCTACAATCTTGCACTTGGGGTTAAATCAGACTTTTCAAAAAAGAACGTGAAGAGTAAAGGAAAGAGAGGGCACTGTTTTTTTCACTCATTTCCTTCAGAAAGTATTTAGCTATTTACCAAAAAAGATTAGACAGATGATAGATAGATAGATAGATAGATAGATAGATAGATAGATAGATAGATAGATGATAGATAGATAGATAGATGATAGATAGATAGATAGATAGATAGATAGATAGATGATAGATAGATAGATAGATAGATAGATAGATAGATAGATGATAGATAAGTTATTGATAGATGATAGAAAAGTGATAGATAGATAGATAGATAGATAGATAGATAGATAGATAGATAGATAGATAGATAGATATTGCTGAGAAATATACATGTTTGTATGCATGTTTGCATAGCATTCTGCTTAAAAAACACAACAAAACTCTGTCCTTTCACAAACACATTGTGGTTGGTAGCTGTGCTTCAGACCATGAGTCACAGTGAAAGCTAGCTTCTGTCTGTCTGTGTAACCCACAAAATTCCTTTTAAACCCAATATTGTTAGAAACATTCTATCCCAGATTTGAAAGGATTTCCCTATTATTTTCTACCCCAAAAGATTAAGTATTAAATAATGACCCCCAAATAGATAACCACCTTGTTTGTTAAGAAGCACTGTCTTACACTTTCCTAACATTAGAGCCAGATTTCACGGTCACAGGAAAACAAAACACACATAATGGAGTGGTTATTAATTCAATAAATCCAGCAACTCTCATGCTCTCTGGGCAAAAGGCAAAGTTAAAAGCAGCTGTTCATTGAGGACATATGGGACATGGCCAGGGTGAAGGAGCTGCCTGGCACATCATCTACCACTTTTAAGGCTGACTGCACTCAATTTCTTAGACAATCTACACACCATTTTCAGTTCTGTACCTCCATAATTTATCACAACAATACCTCAAGTGCATGGCTCAGAGGGGAAAATGAAAGCAATTTACAGTATCGAGATGAAAGCGTCTGGGCGGAGAGAGAAGACCTACTATGTAAATCATATCCACGGCTTCCAGGAATGTTGACATAATATTCTGGAATTAATTTTTTCCAGCATTCCTATGTAGGTCACACAAAGGTAAGTCTAGTTTCTCCTCTCTACCTCTTATATCTGGAGTTGTTTATCAATATGTTAAGGAGGAAATTGATTTTAGCTCTCCCTTCTACAGCGACAATAAGAACCTTATGTATAAAGCCTACCAAAACAATGAAAGAAATCACTTGAAACATTAGTGTGCAATCTTTATATATGTTTCCCAGTTAAAGGTCATAGGAAGACAGCAATAAAAAATACAGAATCACATTCAAATAAGGAATCACAATCTATTTCAAATAACGTTTGGATTATTCTAAATTAAGATCATCATGTCTTCCTTTAAATTATGTCCATAAAACCTGCCTCAGATTTATACCAGCAAATTTCATTGATGACAATCACCTTACTAGGGAACAAATTGGCATGAAATTTCTGTATTATCATACAACATATAATTCTTGTGGAGGCCTCCATTTAATTCTAATGAGAATAGTACACTGATATCTTCATCAGAAGCTAAGCAATTGATTAATACCACCCCCTCATCACCCTTTTGTCTTCTCTTCCCTGCTGTCTTAATATTTGCAGGGCTGGCTGAAGCAAAGGACGGATGAGAAGTTATATGACAGTAACAACTGTCAAATGAAAGCCAGTGTCTTGGGACCAAATGCAAGCAAAACTCAGGATGGGTAAGAACATTCTGAGGGTCATTAGTGATACGTAGTGAGCTCTTAATTTCCTGATGCTGTACAAGACAGGATCAAGCCCTTCAATACAGGTAAGGAAGGAAAAGTGAGTACTTAGAGCTCAAAATCTTGCCAATGTATTCATTTAAATCATTGCTTGCGCTGCAATCAAAATAAATGATTTCCTGTTTTATTTTTTTTCAAATAGCTTGATTAGTGTAGGCAATTTGAAAACTGAAAGTATCAAGAATCCCTCTTTGTTATAACAATTGTTCTATAGTTCTAGATACTTCTTCATCTATTGCTTAAGGTGCAAATTGGATATTCATGTCTCTCAAGTCTGGGTCATCTCAATGTAGATGCATAAGAAATATTTGTGGTGTCAATGTTAAATCTTTGTCCATGATTTATATTCTAAATATTTTCCTGCTCCTCTTTACCTTACCACTGTTTCTACTAAGTGCTTGATGATGATTACCTTATTTATCCTTCAGGAAAAACTTCATGAGATGATTATTACATTTTACAGTAATAAGAGTTATCGTTATCATTATTACAAATATTTTAGTTATTAGAGAATCAAGGTACAGAAAGATTCAATATCTTGTTTGACATTCATAGCAGAACAGCTGTGAAAACCAGATGTGCCTTCCTCAGATTTAGTATTCTCAGCTACCAGGTATACTACTATTATCATTATGGTTTTTATTAATTTTGTTATATTTCACATATATGTTTTATGAATTTTCCCCTTTCATCTTCTTTACAGAAATTTTATTTACATCAGGATCAGACACAAAGTCCACACCATTTTATTTCAGTTCTTTATTTCTTTATATTTATTCCTTTACCTATTGCTTATTTTAACATACAGTGTAAAGCAACCTTATATTCCTATGTACTCAATTCATCTGAGGTTGTTTATTTAATAATCTGTCTTTTCCTAAGCAAATAGGAATCCCAGCTTCTCAGCATTAATGACTCAAAAGATATCTATTGTTTTAATTATCTGATAAAAACGTAACAGAGTAAGTCACTCATTCATCTTCTTTTAAACATTTTCACATTTAATTCCACCTGTCTGTTATTCCATATAAACTTCACAACTGCTTGTGAAAATGTATAAGAAATATTCAATACTCAGAAATTTCATTGTTTATAGGTTAATTCAAAAGAGGGCACCTTTCCCCATAATGGCCATAATGACATGCTAACTCAAAACTCATTTTTTATCATCTTAGAGTGACTCTTTCAATTTTTTGAAAAGCTAAATACATTCTTCCCTTCTACTTTGCTTACTTGTTTATTGTTCAAATCAAAAAAATTAATGAGTTAAAGCTGAATCTGATAGACCATCCTTGAATACTTACATCATTTTAAACAAGTTAATTTTTATCAACATCACATTTTGGGTATTGGACAAATGTTCAGTGTGCAAAGAGCTCACTGGACGAGGCCAAGAACCTGAGTTTGGAACTTTGCACCCACAGATAAGTCAGGTATAATGCATTTGTAACACTGTGTTGGAGTGCAGAAAGGCAGCCCCTAGGAGCTGACTGGCCAACCACTCTAGTCAACCAGCAAGCTCTAGACTCAATTACAGACATATTGGCTCAATAATTAAGGTGTAAGGTGACAGAAGAAGACATGCAATGTCAACCTCTAGCCACCACATATGCACATATAGGTGAGCACACCTCAACACACATACATGTTACATATACAAGTCACCACATGTACACATCACATAAACAAATCACCACTACATGTACACCTCATGTAAACAAATCACATTGTTTTACAAGCAGTAGTGATTCTGGACTCAAGTCTTGTGCAGGGGCACATTCCTGAAATCCCAGCATTAGAAGGCTGAAATAGTTTGATGGCTAGTTTGAGGACAGCCTAGGCTGTATAAGATGTTGTTATATAAATAAATTTATACTCTTATAAAGATGTTAACCATTCTTTTCAAGTACAACAGGATGATTTACTTTAAGAATCGTCTTGTGTTTTTTTCTTATAAATGGACTTTACAATCATTTATTACCTTATGTAGTTAGGCGAGATTCACTGTATCTCTCTGACACAATTATTCATTTAGAGGTAAATGATAGATAACTTTTTAACCAACATTGAATTTACACTGTATGTCTGTAATTGATTTAGGAATACAAATAAGAACTAAATCCATTAATTGGCCAGATTAACTGAATGTTGACAGTTACTGGCCCCAGTTTCCAGATGAGTCGATCTTCACTTGACCATGTGCATATGACTATTGAAGTGGTATGGCTAGGATTTTGACCCATGTAATATGATGGCTGTGCTTTTTACTGCTATGCTGACCTTGCCATGTGGAGCAAAATTCTCATAAAAGACTAAAATGAGAGGCTGCATTTTCAGCGGTGTGATGACCATCAGCTATGATGGGCTTGTGATGTACATTGACAGAAAGTGCCTACATACTTGAAAAGTCAGGAATAAGCTGTGGACAAAGTAAATAGGAATGCTTTAGGCAGAACAAGATATATGGGTGACGGTAGAATATAAGAAAAGGAATTTGGAAATAACCATAACACAAAGCAAATATTTGCAAACAGCAGGAGATTGGATCAGCAGCCTAGGCAAGGTCTTTGTCCCATACTTCACTCTTAGTATCTTTAGGAACTTTATTTGGATGTAAGCAAGACCTGTCTTATTTAAATTCTTTTCATATAAGATGTTTTTATCATATTATCTCTCCTCTCCCAACTCCTCTCAGATCTTCCCCGCCTCCCTCCTCACTCAACTTGATATTCTCACCCTTCCCTCTCTCTCCTTTCTCTCTCAAAACAAAAAAACACATACACAAAACAAAAATCAAAACAAACAAATGAAAAAAAACCCAGCAAGACCAAAAAAAAATTGCCAAAAGAAAACAAAATGAAAAAAAAAAGTTCACAAACAAAACATAGAGTTCATTTTGTTCATTTTGTGTTAGCCAACTACTCCTGGGCATGAAGCATGCCCTGGAGAGCAGTTTATATATGAAGTGGCACTCCATTGAAGAATTTTTTTCTTTTGCCAGTAGTGGTTATCAATTTGAAATAGCTTATGGCTAACGGTAGGACATTATGTTTGCTTTCCCATCTCAGTGCTGGGACCCCATCTGGCTTGAAAGTGTACAGATCTTGTGCACGCTGCCATAGTCTCTGTTAATTCATAAGTCCATCATTCCTGCTGTGTCTGGAAGACACTATTTTCTGGGAGTCATCCACCACATCCGGCTCTTACGTTCTTTTCACATCCTCTTTTACATAGATAGCAATTAAAGGTAACAAAATAAAATATAATAAGATAAAACAAAACCAAAAAAATCACATGGAAGTTGGACAAGGCAAAACAGCAGAAGGAAAAGAGCCCCAAGAGAAAGCACAAGAATCAGAGACCCACTCATTTACACATTCAAGAGTCCCATAAAAATATTAAATATATACACAGAGAAACTGGTGCAGACCCACACAGGCCCGGTGCCTGCTGCTTCAGTCTCTGTGAGTTCTTTTGTAAGTGCTTTGCTCAGTTGATTTACAGGGTCTTATTGTCCTGGTGTCCTCCATCTCCTCTGGCTCCTACACTCTTTTTTTTTTTTTTAAAGATTTATTTATTTATTATGTATACAGTGTTCTGTCTGCATGTCTCCCTGCGGGCCAGAAGAGGGCGCCAAATCTCATTACAGATGGTTGTGAGCCACCATGTGGTTGCTGGGAATTGAACTCAGGACCTCTGGAAGAGCAGTCAGTGCTCTTAACCTCTGAGCCATCTCTCCAGCCCGGCTCTTACACTCTTTTTGTCTCCTCTTCCACAGGATTCCTTGAACTCTGAGAGAGAAATTTGATGGAGCTGTCCCATTAGGAAGTGTGTTCCAAGATACCTTTCTCTCTCTATGTAATGACTGGCTGGGAGCGGGGTGGTCTCTGTATTTATTCCCTTCTGCTTCAGGAGGAAGCTTTTTGATAATGGCTGAATAAGACACTGATCTATGAGCATAGCAAAATATCATAATGTCATTTTACTGTTATTTAAAAAAATAATTTTAGACCAGTAGTATTTGATTTCACCATAAGTCTCCTGGCAATCTAGTCTCTGGTTCCTGGTCACCCAAGCAGTATCAGGTATGGGTTCCATCTCATGGAGTAGACCTTAAGTCAAATTAGACATTGGTTGCTTACTCCCATAAGCTTTGTGCCATCATTGCCCTAGCATATTTTAGAGATAGGAAAGATTGTAGATTAAAGAATTTATACCAACCTGAACGCACTCAGTCTCATTCATTTAGATTCTTGCAGATCATTCATATTCTTTATCTTAACATGCTTTGGTCACAATAGTTCAAATAATAATGCTACATGTCAAGAACACTCATATACAGCATGTGATTTCTCTATCCCCTGAGTGTCAGAAGTCTGTGTCATATCTATTACACCTAAGATATGAAAAAAAGAATACCCAGAACCAGAAAGACATCTGAATAATACTACATGTCTGCCTGCGTCTCAGCATCCTGTATGCTTCACAACACTAATTTTCAGAGTGATGTGCAAGGAGAGGATAAAATAAAGTACATCTTACCTCAACTGACCTCATATTAGCTCAGGAAGCAGGCTTACTGTGGATTCCGATGTTGAATTCAAAGCAAGGAAAATCATGATCTAGAAAGCCGAACATGCTGTCATTGACTTCTGAATTGAAATTCTAGGTCTTTCATCTCATATAGGTTTCATTGCCAAATATATAACATCCTGTATTCCAATCTATAAAAGAATACAGATTTGATCCAAGTAAAAAACACTGAATTTCCATCTAGTTTTATCCTACGGATTAGGAGCCACAGAAAATAACTTTTTTGGTAAAACACTAAAGTGTGCCGCAACTTCCTGCTGCTTTTTAGAAGTATCTCCTGAATTTTGCAAACCTAAATTAGTAACTATTTTAAATACTACCCAAATATTTTATAACTAAATTATTTTATACGCTATATGAAGGCTTGAGAAGGAAATATTTTAAAGTTTATTTGATGGATACTCTGTATAGCAATACAGATAATTTGCCTATTATCCGCCCTGTGGGAAAACTTACTTTCCATTGAGATGGAAGAAAATTAGCATCTCTCTTGTTTCTTGAAAGTCTTTATCATAAACAAAATGCTTCATTATCTTGATGTTAACTATTATGTCAATTTGCATGAAGCTAAATGTCATGTTAGCAACATGAGCAAACATTCCTGCAGTACCTCTGTAAATCGGGTTCAACTATATGCACTTTGCATCACTTATTTAGTCCTTGATACCCAATGAAGTAGTTATCTCATTTAATACACTGAAAGGTAGAAGCAGAGAGAATAAGCAACTTGATGTAGGACTTTGTCAACTAGGTGCTGGTGGAGCTGTGTGGTATCAACCCAGATAATATCTACCCAGTATTCATGAAGGAGACCAAGGAGGAATTCTAGAGGGCTACTTAAAATGTTATTTTGTTAAATCTTAAAATATATTCCTAGGTTAGGATTTAATTGTGGGCCTCTGTTTGTGGATACTACAAAATCTAATTCACAGATTAGACCAAAACATTAATATTCGGGCCATGTAAACATCAGAAAGGATGCTCTAACCAACATCCTAATTACTTGATGAGGTAAATTGCCCATCTCCAAATTGGATAAGGAGTCAAGGTTGCTCTACTACAGAAAGGAATTATGATAAACAAAAGGATTTTATTTAAATTACTATTGGTGAAGTGGCTTTTCTAGGTAGGATGTGGGTATTTAAAATTAATTTCATGCCATGGTTTAATTACTAATGAATTTGCTCCAAGAAAATCTGATGACAAAGATCAGCCCTATTTAATTTCATTGGGAGTATTAGTCATTGAATTAGTTAATTAAGAATATTACAAAATCAATCTTAATTTTAAAATTAGTCCCAGTGTGTAAATACATTAAAAATCATAAGCTCCTTGTACCTCTCTAAAACAATGTTTAGGGAAAAAGAAGAATGAAGAAAATTTCACAATAATATCATGTTTAGGTTTTGATTCTGTCTTTTGTAACAATCCATTCGTCCTCAGTAGTCTCTGAGGTGCACTTTGATGATGTCATCAGTGCTATCTGCCAAGTGCAAGTTGTGTGAGGCTCAACTGAGGGAACTTATGTACAGAGTTTTTGAAACTACGAATGTTAAATCCAAAGCACTGTAGTTCCTGTTGTGAGATGGGTTGTGAGCGGGTCTCGCTCACACTTGAGACTACCTGAAGATCTTCATTTAAACATTTGGGTAGAAGAATTTTTAAGCCTAAATTTCAAAGAAACTAACACGAAATATTTTCCCTAAATTCTAGAAGTAATTTTATTTCTCTGACAAATTGAAGTGCGAAACCCTTCTGCTTTGCAATGTCACAATGAAGAGAATCACAGAGAGGTCACTTCAGATACCTTCTAGATTGCTGCCTCTTGTGAGTGAGAAATGGGGAAGAATAACAACTCTCCCTTTCAGATCAGAAAGAAGCTGATGTTTTGTTGAAGTGTAGAACAAGGAGGGAATAGTTTAATGTGGGGCTTATTCTTGTCTCTGGTTCCTAACACTGTGTGTGGTGGTTCTTTAATAGTGGAAGAGAACTATTTCTTGAAGATAATTATCTAAAACGGTACCCAGGGATGGAATATGATCTTATCACCATTGGCTTTTTAAAGACCTTTCGTGTGGAAATTTGCAAATGCACAGCAAAGGTAAAAGAATGCGAATTGGAGTGAGCAGTATGGATTTTATTCCAGACACTGGGAGTGTTATGTTATGTGAGCCATGGATTTTATTTCAAAAAGTGCTGATGTTTTGTTTTGGTTGTATGCCCACTGCATACCCAATGTCAGCAAGCAGCTCCAGTCCCAATTCAATGCAAACCTCAGCGGGGTTCCTTGGAATCTTCCCTGGGCATAGGTTGTACAGACCATGGCAGAGTGTTCAAGTGCAGAACAGGGGGCATTCCCCTCCTTCCACAACTCTGTCCTCATGGGCCAGTGACTCTGGCTCTCTAGCACCAACTTTCTCTTTATGTCACAAAGTCTGTGGGGTTACTTTAGAAGTTTGAGTTGTTCTGAATGGAGCCAACTGGGGTGCCTACCCTCAAGCTAAAGCCACGAAAACTAAAAATGTCACTCATGCTGTTTGCTTCCATCAAATTTCGACTTCCTTCCAGAAGCTTGCTGCTGCAATCTACTGTTGTAGCTCCTTCTGGGTTTGATTTTGCTGTTTTACTTGTCTAGAGTAAAAAGGTGTTTTCTGTAAAAACCTTTGTGTACTTACATGACCACACTAGAAGGAATAATATGCACAGACTTAGTCAAAGTATTGGGAGCTTTAGCAAATCTGTTTTTGTTTTTGTTTTCCTAAATTTTTTTCATGATTTAGTGGCTGAAATAGCAGCCCATGTTTCTCAGGCAACTCATGCTTCTTGGTCTGAAGCTTCTACATTCTGGAAGTGGACAGGCCTACTTTGTTCACCTCTTGTTTTCTAGTACAGGGTACAATACTTACCACACAGCTGCTGTGAATAAATGTCTGAAACAATTTGTGGATGAAGAAGCCAATATGTTTTTTTTTAAGCACAACATTTGGAGCAGGGAAATTTATATTTGAATTTCAGATCTACTAGAATATTTTGTGTTAACTTAAAATTTTCAATTAGTCTGATCTTTTGCTGTATTACATATAAAATGGGTCTGCTAATATCCAATGTTTTCATTAAGCTTATATCAATAGATTATGAGACCAAATGAGAGAACTCTAAGCAGCATTAATATGAATTCTTATTGTTAGTTTTAAACAAACCTTCTAATTAGAGATATATTAAGGATACGTTAACATTTATTTAGGAATATGTATCCAGAGAATATTCTATACAAGCTTTGTTTAGAAACATGTGAGTAAATCACCATCAGTCAGTAAAACAATTGCCGGAAACTGCAACTCATTTAGAAATACTTAAAGTAAATGGGAAAGTATTCTTGAGATCATTAAAAGAAGGTCTCAGATTTAGAGAAAACATTGTCCTGAAGTAATCTAATAAACCACACAAACAATTCCTATGTTGCCTCGGGTACATATAGAGGAATTTAGGGATGTGAAGAGTCATCCTGCTGAGAAAAATCTATGCAAACAATAACAGTAGAGGAACCATCTATAAAAGATCTTCTACCAAACTGATATAATACAGTTCCCACTGTGTTTTTACATTATGTAATTCAGATGTACAGTTACAAATGCTGCTGTTATTTTATATGTGGGAAAACTGGAGATACCCAAGGTCCTATGCCTCCAGTCAAGAAAGCATTGATTTGAACTCAAGCCTGTTGGCTTCAGAATTACATACATAGGAGACATTCCATTCATCTTATTCAAAGAAAATTATAGAACAAGTTTTAATTTTGAACATGCATTAGGAAACTCAGAGTTTTACTTGTTTCAATAGTGTATTTCTGATGATAAATGTCCTAATAAATGTTTAAAGTATAAATATAACTAGGATAGTTTTGTTAAGTTGTAAAAGTTTTAAAATATAAACTAGAAGACTGGGGAAATGGTTCAGCAGTCAAACACTTGCCATGCAAGCAACAGGAGTTAGAATCCTAAGTACATGCTGAATGGGTATGACAAGTCACCTGTCTGTTCAGCCTTTACAGATGAAGATAGAAAAAGAGGATAAAGAAAGCAAACTGGCTGGCAAGACTAGTTGTAGCAGTGACTTGTTGGGCTTGATTGAGACACCTTGCCTCAAAAAACATAAGGTGGAAGAGCAGAGCACTCAAAATAATTACTAACATCAACCTTGGGCTTCCATGTTCCCACACATGCAAAGATGCAAGCATACTCACACATACGCAAATGAAAAAAAAAGAAATAATAGAAACAGATGTGACTGAAAATACTTTTGGATTAGTGCTCTTTACTTGGTACATAACTGTGTCCCTAGCTATGCTTCAGAATAAGTTCAACTCTTGTTTTCATTTCACCAAAAAGTGATAATTTAGTGCAGCTTTTGGTAGTGATAACATTTCCCATGAATTCAAATGAATCAGACAACGGAGTGAACAACCCAGCTGTAACAATTGGCCTTCTCAAAGCCAGGAAAGTGAAAAAGGATGATGATGATGGGGTAGGAACTGAGAGCAGAATATCAGGGTACAAGTAATCTGAGGGGAGAAGTAGGAAAATATGGGGGAGGGTCTCTAGCTAGGGGGAGAGAAGGAGGGAAGTACAGAAGGAGGGTAAAATCATAGTAAGGCTGTCTAAAAATTCACAAGAAATCATACCTAGCAATACCTGTAATATATAAATTAATAGTTCAGATGAAATTCTCTTGTCTGGTTTGATAACGGTTCCCCATGCCTCAAGAGCCATAAACTATCTAACAAAATCCCCAACACCAGGCAAGACAAGCCCTGTTTTGAGTTGTTGGTAAGAATTGTCGAAAAAGGACTCTGCAAACACGGTGGGATATTTCTGTCGCCCTTGGATGCCTCCCAAAGCTTGAAGGTAAGTCCCTATTGTTTAAGAGACCATACACTTCAGGCACAGGGCCCAAAGGCCTAAGTTGGCCCTGACCTGAAAGCCTCCTCCCTGAGGACTGCCTTTCACAGAAGCAGAAAGTGCCATGCAAGAGTCCAAGAGAGGGAAACAACCAACAGTCTGACCCAGCTATGCCTTCCATGAAACACAATGATGACAAGCATGTGATGGTAACCCTAAGGGTACAATAGTGGTACACACACATTGATGATAACTAACATCTCTCTAGTGGGGTCTAAGGCCTGGTCAACTAAAATAAAATCATTCTTGGTACTGGGAACCGAGCCACCTACCCAGAGGTTCATTAACTAATGGATCTTGGATTATAAGAGCCAGGGTAGTACAAAGTTTGCTATGAGATTGTGTCTCCTAGAAAAGGCAGAAGTTACACCCAGGAAAGCTCAACAACATGGCTGCCTAAATATCGCTTAAACAAGGATAACACCAATAGACATGCTAATGTGAAAGGAGGAAGGTTCAGGAGGCCTCAGCCCTAGGTGGAGAACTACAGACAACTAAGGAGTGCTGAGAGAGGTAGAAATAGTCTTCCTCAGGGAAGTAAACACCAGCTGGTTATCTAATACCAAATGGTCTGCACAACTCTGTGTGTGTGTGTGTAAAACGACAATTAATGAAAAATACGAATGTGAATTTGAAAAGGAAGGGGTATATTGGAGGGTTTGAAGGGCAGAAAGGGAAGGGAGGAATGATACAATTATATTGTAATCTCATAATATAAAATAAATTAAAATAAAAATAACTATGGTTTGATCACTAACCACTCCAATCTTTACCATCTTCAAAAGTTGTAATTTTTCTATTTCTGACTTTATAGACCTGAAAAAAAGCATGCATTAACACAGTTTATAGAGCACACATGAAAACAACATATTTTCAATCTGTAAATGTCAAAAATAGAAAATTCAATTGAAAAAAATCATTACCTTTTTTGAAAGAATTGGGTGGAAACAAAATATAATTTTTTTAAATAATCTCAATGAGAATTCATACTGTATACCTGTCTTCCTAGGTTTCTTTGTTCAGTAGTTGATTTCCTCAAGAAAGGACGTGTTAGAAACTTGAATGTGAAGTTCCTCAAATCTTACTAAGCTTTTCTTTGGATATTGATTATAGCCCCTAAAGTGAATTTGAATTCAATTTAATAGCCCACATAGTAGCACTTAGACAGGGAAATGAGTTTCTAGTATCGCTTTTCTTGCCTTTATGTCTATTTGTAAAGGGATGTTTCTAAATTACATCACTGCAAGATTTTTATGTATTTAGATTCAAATAGTCTAGTCAATCTTCATTATCCTTCCTCGAATACTAAAGACATTTGAACATTTCTAGAATGCAGGATTATATTAGTTACTTTCATCATTGCTGTGAGCAATCCCTAACAAATGCAGCTTAACTAAGGAGGAGTTCCTACTGGCTCACAGTTCAAGAGGGATACAGTCCATCAGGACAGATAGGCATGGTGTGAGGATAGTTAGATACTTGGTTACCCTGGGTCTGCAGGTAGGAACCAGAGAGATATGCCCATAAGACTTATTCTTTTCTTCATCCTATCCTGTGCTTGGTGCCACCTATATACAGGGTGGTATTTCCTCTTCAGTTAGACTTCTCTAGAAATGCCTTCAAATATATAGCAAGAGGTATGACTCCTAGGTGATTACCAAACCCAGTCAGGTTGATAAGGAAGATGCTCATCACAGACATGAACATGATGAAACCAACTTTTGTGAAAAATGTTCTAAGTATGCTTAAAAATATCAGCAACACCAAAATACACAGACACACACAAAGAGACACATAGTTACACATACACAATAAAGATAACTTCATAACTTCAAGTAATGTCACCTATGGATCTGATTATTATAATTGAAACATCTTATTTCAAAGTTGACACATAAAATTCTTGCTTTAAATTTGGTATATAGCTTTGAATTTCCACATACTGGTATGATCCCTTTAAAATTTATTTCTAAGGACTATAAGTAAAATTGATAACATGAAAAACATATTTTTAATATTACAGGTAAACTTTAAATTCTGCTGTACTTTCAATCTTGAAATAGCTTCTATCTGCATTTCTAGAATAGGCCACAGGAAAATTCTGCATTGCTTCAGTAGATTGGCAGTCTTAGACAAGAGTTGAAAATATTGTAAGTATATAGAAACTGAGGCTTCAATGTATATTCAAGAATTTTGATGCAGATGTAAGGTAGAGAGCAAGCAGAGGAAGGAAGGGGTGAACAAGTTCCTTGCTAGAAAAGGTGTAGATGTCTGTATATCTAGATGCTTGTGTTTTTGTCTACATATCTGTCTGAAAATGTAAAAATGCAGAAGGAAATACTATAAGCATTACAAGTGATTATATTCAGAATATGAAATTATGTCCTTGTCATATTTTATGCCTAATTTTTTCTCTGCCACAAGCCCGAATTTTGCCTAAGACACATACAATTTTAAAACTCATGAAAATGTTGTAGCAGCTAATTATTATCATATCCCAACCATGCTTCTTTTTTCTTGTAGAATGAACGGTAAGTAGACCAAATCTCATAGCCTGAACCATACTAGAAAAACATTTTTTAAAATATTTCCATTACATTGCCTAAACTACTGGGGGAAATGTAATTAAAAATTCACTCAGCAATGTCAGATGAGTAAAAAGTATATATTTTTTAAAAAGATATAAAAGCCAAAAAGAAAAGCAAGCCCTTTATTGGGTGTTTTGGTCAGTCTCTGTGCATTGACTTTAGTGGCCATTCTGTCAACACTTCAACGTAGCCTGAGCATTAGAAGTATGGTGGGAATTTCATATTAGCAAACCTGGAAAACAGTAACAAGTCATTTGTCTCCCAAAGGCTAATATAATAAACTTTATTGCTCTTTTGGGCACATATTCATTTAATACAGATGGTGAAGATTGCAGAGTTGGAAACTGGAAAACAGGGGAATTCATTTGCACTAAAAAAGCATCCCCTTAAAAATAAGCTGCAGGAGCTAGACTCCTCTTGTAACCGGACCCTAGCTTCAGTGTTTTCCTACATTCCAGTTTTCCCACAGCGGAGGCCATTCTTCATTGCTCAGATCTGAGGATCAACTGCTAAGATGCTACTTAGGAAAACTGGTTTCTTTGCTCCTGTCGTCCTTCCATAACTTGAAGATACTTCATCAAATGTAAAAGTGGCAGATGGATTAGAGACTCAAACACATAGAATGGAAATGCAAAGGCAAACAGAAGGCTCTCCAAGAGCCCAAGTGACTGCGTGCCATGTTGCCGAGCACAGTAATGCCTCGATTAAAGTCCAATCAGAATTTTCAGCCAAACAATAGCAAATGTTTCCAAATGATAAAAGATAGGATGTTTAAAAGTGTTAATACTAACTGACACCAGTATCAAGTACCAAATGAACTCCTATGATAATCATTGACTTTAATAAAAATTTTCCCATTTAGAAATTTATTATTTCTCAAACTTTATCAATAGTAACAGTTTATATGTGTGTTCCATGTTATAAGCATTTTGCTACTTAATTTTTTTCACTTTATTTCTGACTCTTAATTAATTTAGCCTATTTTTTTATGGAGTCACTTTGCCTTTGTATATGCCTTGTACATACCCTGTTTTTCTTAAATGATGAGTTAACTAGATTAAGATACATTTTACCAAAGCATGTTCCTGCCCAGTGCCGTGATGGACTAAGTGGGGCCAAGAGGCCCACACCCAGGCCAAACACGGCTTTGAGGAGAAAACACAGGTCCACTGCACCATTATGGTGAACAAATGTATAGTGTGCTATGGTGGGGGGATGGTTCATTTCGTGTTGACAGAGGCATGTCTGAAGAGGTGAGAGCAGGCTGAGGTGGGTGGTTTGAATTGCCACCCAGGGTCATGGTGATGTCTGGGCCTGGGCTGCTGCCAAGAACCATGTCTAGGTTCATAGCCCTGAAGCAGCCGAGGTCTGTGGTGGTATATCTGCCATGTGGTGGTGAGGGCGAGAGAAAGACGCCCTTCCCTCCTTGCCTCTGCCATCTGTGGTGGGCCAGGGTGCTGAATCTCCTCCTTACCAGCTTCAGTACTCGGGAAAGTGGGTCTTAGTCCTCAGTTGGGCAGCACAGTAGAACTGACCCTATTGACAGGGGTGCCAATGAACTGCCCCAGAATGTGGCATGAGAGATCTGGCCCCACCCCTCATTTGCCATATGGCGGTGTGGGCAGGGAGAGATGCCCCCCCTTGCCCCAGTTCTCGCTGCCTGTAGCAAGTGGGAGATCTGGCTCTGAGGTCATAAGAGCAGAAAAGTTGTCCCTGATCCTCACCAGCTGCAGCACTTGGGAGAGTGGCCCCTATACTTCGCCTGGGCAACACAGTAGGGCTGGCCCTGAAGGTATAGGTGTGGGATAGACTACTCTGAGAATGTGAAATCAGCTGAATTGGCCCCACCCCTTGCTCATAGCTGCTAGGGGTGAACTAGCCAAGGCAATGCTGGAGAGCTCATCCTGGTGGTGAAGACAGGGGAGAGCTGGCAGGCTGACCTACCTTGCAGCTACCCAGGCCCAAACCAATGTTATGAGCTGGCCCACCACAACACCCCACCCTATCTATGATCTGCTGGAGCACGTGAAGGGGCCAGTCCTACAGACCCAAAGCTGCAGGATCTTCACAACAACAGGATAGCCAAGAAGAGTCCCAGTGAGGGCCCAGTATCGACAGTGTAGCAGAAACCAGAGGCCTCAAACCAGACCAAATGACTCTTTGCAATGAACACTTGCACGTAAAGATATATGGAAAAATAAAGGGTTACTGCATAACTCACTATGTCACACTACATCTTCCATGACAAGATTTTTTCCTTTTTTTTCTTGTTCTTTTTTTCTCTTAAATTTTATTTTGGGGGGTGGGATTTGCAAGGGCAGAGGGTGGATATGAAGGGAACAGGGAAATGAATGGGATTGAGATGCATGATGTGAAAGACACAAAGAATAAATAAAAAGAAAATTTATAAAATGATTTTAAAAAAGACATATTTTACCTCAAAATGTAATTGTCTATCAGATTTGGTTTCTCTTGTTACCTTAAAAATTCTGCTCTTTTTTTGTAAGCAATTTTCTATCAAGTTGCATTTCTTTATTCTTTTCAGTAAATATTTGCTGAGTAGTTACTGTGGTGACTGGTACCTCAGCTAACTAGAACTGTACTATGGTCTACTCCTGCTTTGAAAGAACAGAGTCTGGTGATGCATATGTGCCTATAATTATAGCATAATGGAAATGGTCAACACATGCACACGATGCTCAAAAAGCAGTAAGAATCCTCAGCCTATATAAGGTTTGAAGATGGTCAAGTGAATATTCTGACCCAAACAAAAGCAAACACAAAATGATATCTAAGCAATCTTTTATAAAGGACACCTTTTGATTATTTTATATGTATGAGTGTATTGCCCACATCTTTGTATGTGCACCCCATTCATCTATGGAGGCCAGAAGAGAACACTGGATCCCCTGGAAGTGGGGTCACATATGTTTGAAAGCTGCCAAGTGGGTGCTTGGAATTGAACCCAGGTCCTCTGGGAAAGCAGCCAGAGCTTTTAACCACAGAGCCATCACTCCAGCTCCCTGAGCTTAATCTTAAAAGCTGAGTATCTGATGACAAAGGTCTATGAAGTAAAAGAGTCTCCCTTACCACACTGGAAATTCCAAAAGATAAAGACCATAACTAAATCACATTCACCACCTTCACACTGCTTAGAGGTCTGAGTTCTGTAAATATAAGAATAAAAACATAGAACCTCCACCAAATTCCTGAAACCATTTCAACATCAGAGAACTGAAAAGTCCACTGAATGTAGAAGATCAAGCAAGCCTGCTAGATTAATGTGCAATGCATCATTAGTTCAAAGTCTGGGTTATACCAACGACCTCATTACTGCCAGAGGAGCACTGTTTCTACTTCCCCACATACTACATGCTTTATAATTCTAAATTACATTCACGTGCAGTATGCCAGTTCTTCAAATTTCTATACGTATTTTTGCGGCTACACCAGGCAGACAAGCAATGAAAAGACTAATGTTATTCAATTAAGTTCTTGTTAAGTCAACATTGTGTGTCCTAATTGTATCAGTTATTGAATACGAAGCATTTTGGTTTATTCTTTTTATTTACATTTGATTAACTTATATTTCAACTTCATTATTCCTTCTTATCTACTGGTTTTGCACTTGACTTGTTCTTGTCTTTCTAAAATCTTGAGATCCATCATTCAGTTATTTATTTGAGATTTCTCTGACATTTTAACATAAGCATTTACAATAATAAAGTCCCATCATAGAAATGCTCTTAATTATATCGCAGGATCTAACAGGTTACATTTTCCTTTTCATTCGATTATGGAAACTGCTTCATTTCCCTGCTAATTTTTTCAAAGACTCATTCATCATCCAATAGTGTCACCCAATAGGCATGAGTATTTATATTTTTCTGTATTTTCCTTTGTTGTTAATACCTAGTCTTATTCTATTTTCATCACACAGCATATTACTTTATTTTTCTCTGTGGAATTCATCTTCCATTGTCCTATGTTGATTTTATGTTTAGTTCAGCTTTTTGTTGTATTCCGTTTCAATTCATTAAAAAGTTTATTTGGGTCCTATTTTGTTGAACATTCTCCTAATCATTTTTTTAATTACTTGGAATTTCACATAATTCATCCTACAGGGATTCGGTACTGTCAAATTAATAATTTTAAAGGACTTGGGTTTCTTTGACTTTTTGTGTTACTTTTGTTTCTGCTTTGGGACTTGTATACCTACGATTGGAACACTGATATTTTTTATTCATCCGTATTAGTTCAGTTGAAGTATTTACAATGCTAAAATGAGACTAGTAGTGTTGAGGTGTTGTTCTACCCCGGTGACCAGGAGTGTAGCTTAATAACTAAACCTTCAGCCCACATGCTCAGGCCATTGAGCTTAATGTCCAAAAATCTACCTTAAGAATAAAATACTAATTGAAGAAACAATCCCAAAACCTGAGGGATAGGCTCACTACCAAAAATAATGCAGTAATAGTCATTTTAAAAAAAATTGTCACTAATTCTACAAACCATAGTGGAAATAAAGAACAAGGGTAGTACAGTGTGTACCTAGACATTAGTTACTAGTTAAGAATAGAAGGGAACTAAGTTTAATAAGATTAGTGACTACTGTTAGAGAAAGAGAAAAGACAGAAAAGAGGAAAACACAAATAATGTGGGAGGAAATTGTATTGTATCCTTCCATTCCCCTCTCTAATGGTCCTCCCAAAATGTTTCCCTTTTACACTTTCCTGATTTGGGCGGTTGTTCCAGGTTATATACTAACATCTGAGAGAGCATATAGGGTTTTCCTTTCTGGTTCTGATTTATCCCACTCAGTGCAATATTTTCTAGCCCCATCCGTTTACCTGAAATTTCACACAACTCATGTACCTCAGGCTCAGGAACAGCGGAGGTAAGGAGATGAGAAGACTGCAAGAGTCGGGGCCAGGAAAGCAGGTGAGAGATTTTGTCTTCTAGAAATGATGGGGAAGCTTCATTCATGATTCCTCAACAAAACGGCTACCTAAACAAGACCTGAACAAGGACAACACCAATAGATGTGATAACATGGAAAGGGGGAGATCTCATGGGGCCCCAGACCCAAAAAAGGAACTACAGACGACTGAGAAATGCCGAGAGCTAGAAAAATAGTTCCCCCGGACATGAGCATGCTAACTGGTTATCTGAAATCTACCGTACAAGTAACACTAAACAGAAGGGGGAGGTTGTGCTAGAGAGTATTACACAGTCTATGTCTCAGACCAGACTGCTACCGTGTGGATCACTGCATGGGTCTGAGTCAAAGCTGTTCCAGTATATCTAAGGGATTCTAGAGCCAGATCTCAGAGCATAGTCCTCTGACATTTTCTGTGGGTTCCAGATGTAAACTGGATAAGGAGAGAATTTATCTGCCAGCCCCTGACTAAAAAGGCAATCCTTTAAAATGGCTTTCTCCAGGTAAGTGACAAGAAAAGAGGATTTTCCTCAGGATCTATGAAGTATGGAGACCCCAACATTCCTCTCTGGTTTAACTGCATTATCTGTAGAACAATGAGTACAATGTTGCATTTTTAATTCTCTGCTCCCTGCGAAGGTTGCTGCAAGGGTTCCTTTCATGTTCTCTTTCATTTTCTGGCATCAATATTGTAGTGTGAATTTTCTGATGATCTCTTTGTATTAGAAATGGTTCCTTGGCTCAGCCTGGGAGGAGGGGACTAGACCTGCCTGGACTGAGTCCACCAGGTTGATCTCAATCCTCGGGGGAGTCTTTACCGTGGAGGACATGGGAATGAGGGGTTGGCTGGGGGGGGAGGAAGGGGAGCGGGGCGGGAGGGGGGAGAACAAGGGAATCCGTGACTGATATGTAAAATTAAATTATATTGTAAAATAAAATAAAATTCAAAAACAAAAGAAAAAAGAAATGGTTCCAACTCTTCAGTTACATCCAATCTGCACAGGGATCAGGGCACTTCCCCACAGAGCCCTCCAGAATACTTTTGACTTTCTGGCTTCTGTTATGCTTTAGAAAGCCTCCTTTAGGACCGGGCGGTGGTGGCAGCGGTGCATGACTTTAATCTCAGCACTTGGGAGGCAGAGGCAGGCGGATCTCTGTGAGTTCGAGGCCAGCCTGTTCTCCAAAGCGAGTTCCAGGAAAGGCGTAAAGCTACACAGAGAAACCCTGACTCGAAAAAAAAAAAGAAAGGCCTCCTTTATTTCTTCACAGCTAAAACTAGCATTTTTCTGACACTGATTCAAACCTCTTTTCCTTTTGGCAACACTGTTTACACGACTCCCGGCTCTCACAGCACCGGAGTGCAGCCGCCTTTAGCGATTAAAATTTATTTCTGACAGCTCTTACATCTGGGAAGGACAAGACTGAAGTAGAAACATATCTGGTGTATAGTGAGACTTACTTCCTGGTTGGCAAATGGTCATCTTTTCGTTATATCATCTAGGGATAATCAGGTCCATTGACCAATTTGCAACTTGACATTTTTTTTCTTTAATTATGTCCAATGCATGGCTTAGCCTAACAATAAAGTTTACATTTACATTTCAGACTTTTCCTTTATAAAATTTGTGCTAAATATTTTTTCAAGTCTTACCAGTTTCAAGAGTCTGCTCTGTATTTATAGGGATGAATTTTCTTTAGAATGACATCTTGATACTTGTGAGATCAAAACCCCACACATCTTAATGACATTCACTTATAGAACTTGATTACAGTTATAATTAATAGTTTTAGGTTGTTAACTAATATTCAAAGAGTATAGATTTGTTTCTAGTGATATTCAGGCAAGTGTTGTATTGAATTTGTGAATCAGCAGCATTTTAAACTTCTCCATTTTCAGATTTTTCATAATTTGAAATCCCATAATTTAAAAACCTTTAACTATACTTAATTGAAAAGATTGATAATTTGATTTTAGCAAGCACTTCTGAATGTTTTTTTTTTCTTACTGGCGAAGTTTCAGGGGAAAAAAGTCCACAGGCTATATTGTTCAGTTTTATATTCTAATATTTTACTTTACCTGAGAACAGAACCACTTGATGCCACTTATCTTACTATAAGGTGCCTTCCCACATTTTACCTTTTTCCAGTTACAACACCTTAAATATTTTTATTACAGAAAAATATTACTAATAAAATACAAATTATAAGATAAATTAGATTTTTTAAAGATATATATATACATATATGTATATATGGATTCCAAATTATCTAAATATATAATCTTATAGAAGTACTGTGGGCCTGATGCTACCAAATGGGTTAAGATCTCTGAGTACAACTACTTACACATTTACCTTATTACAAAACCATAAGACACAACTAATTTATAAACTAGAGATTATTGAGAAGTCCGTCACTGAAAACAGTCAGGGTTCCTGGAATGCTGTTCTGAGTAATTCTTGATTTAATAGGCCAAATGCCATCATATCTCGTAAAAGAAGATGCTTTCGCTTTACCAGCTTAGGCCTGATCTACACATGAGGCGTAGAGAAGCTGTCGCTGTTTTAGAATTGAAAAGCTGAAGCAATAGAAAAATTATGCAGTTCTTCCTGGATCAGCTGGGGAGCTGAGGTAACATGCAAACCACTTCTTCTCGGAACTGGAGAAACAGACAGGCAGATATGGAAAACTACAACTTACTGGAGCAGAAGTGTGAACAGAAAAGAACCCAAATATCTGAAGAACCAGAGATAGGCTAAGTACCTTGTAACATTATGAGCACGTGTTGAAATATCTCACTGTACCCCACAAATACGTAGAAATATTGTGGGTCAGTTAAAAAAAAAAGTTTAAGCCACCAAAGCTACCATAGGAAAACTGTCAGTGACACACCTCTTTGTATAATTGATATCAGATATTAAACTACAGATCCAGGAGGACTGGAACTGGAGAACTCAGTTCAGTATGTGCACAAACAGGCAGACAAGTGAAACACATAAACATTATAGATAAAGCTGAAGAAAGTCACACATAAAAATTGAGGGGCTAGGAAGAAAGCACAGTTATAATCCACCCTCCCTCTGGTTCTCAGGGCACAGGCAGAATACAGCCAGGTTCTTCATCAAAATGCAACATGAATGACCTCTAGCCCAGTTCCTGATAGAATTCGTACCCCCGCCCCCATACCTTGTCTACTGTCTACATTTGTCTCAGCAATCTGGTCTTCCAATTTCCCACTAAAATGGTCCATTAATGTCTGCTTATAGGGGTTCTTTAACCTACAGCTCCAGACTCTTCCACAGTCCTCCCTAAAACCAGTTCCAAAAGCTCAAGAGGCACAACATCAGGTTTATTACAGCAGCGACTCCACTCTTGATACATTTATTCTGTTGTGTTTGACATTGCTGTCACAAATATCTGATAAAGATAATGTAAAGAGAGAAAGGCTTATTTGGCTCACAGTTTGTGAGTATAGTCCATCATGGCCCAGAAGAAGCCTATTAAAAGTGATTCCATGTGTGACAGTGAGACCATGGGGCAGTTATTCACACTGTACTTGCAGTCAGTAAGAAAAAAAAGATGAATGTTTTTACTTTCTCCTTTTCTATTTCTTTCTGACTAAGATCCTAGCCCATGGCTATTACTACCTACATTCAGAGAGAGGCTTTTCACCATAATTAAACATCTCTGGAAGTTGGGTGGCAACATATGGTGGCATGTATCTAATTCCAGCACTTGAGAGGAAGAGCCAGAGGCAGGTGGACTTCTGTGAATTCAACAAAATTCTGGCGTACATAATGTGTTTTATGTTATCCAGGGATAAGTAGTAAGACCCTGTCTAAAGAAAAAAAAAACAATAAAGCTCTCTGAAAGCCCTCTCATGGGTACACATAGAGGTCTGCTGCCTAGCTGATTCTAAATCCAATCAAGTTGACAATCAGCATGTCAAGCCATGAAACATTTATTGACTAATTTTAAATTATTGAAAATATGTAATATCTGCTCCCAGACTGCAGTGGAATTCTACTGGAAATAAATGACATAAAGAAGATTTTTTTCTAAAAATGCAGAAAATGTGAAGATTAAGCAACATGGTTTTAAAGAATTTAGGTGTCAATGAAAAACTAGGTAGAGAAATTAAAATATTTTGAATTAAATTAAAATATCAAAACAAACTATGTTGGATACAATAACAGCAGCAGTTTGAGGGAAAACTATAACACCCATATGTATTTTAGTAAAGAAGAAAGATTTAAATTAGTACTTAAAACAGCTGCACGAAACTAGAAAAAGAAGACAAATAGAATCCAAAGTATGTAGAAGAAAAATAAACATTTAAAAAGAAATCAGTGAAGCAGAAAATGAATAGAGAAAATTCAACAAAACCCAAAGTTGGTTCTTTGACAAGACAAATATAACTAATAATCCTCTGGCCAGGGTAGCTAAGAAAAAAGAAGAAAAAGAGGACAACGGTAATGTTTTGGATATCAAAGTGTCTTCGACTCAAGACTAGTATATATCATAAATTACATTGTTTTTTTACTATATAAAATTTTCTTACAGAGAAAGAATGGCTTATAGAAAACAAAGACCTAACATTCGCCAGCCACCATTGTTCAGCATGTAAGTATCATGTTAGTGCATCTTTGTCTTGCACTGTATCGGAATGCTGGGTTTTAAAAAATGGCTGATTGAACTGTTTACTTCAGTGTCTGAAACAAATCATTCAGCGCATTTTGGGTTGGGATTAGGACAGACTTTCCAACCATTTCTGAAGTAGCCTTACACATTCTTCTGCATTTTGCACTGCTTATGTATATGAATGCTAGTCTCAGTATCAGACAATCACAAAACCAAAATTTTAATAAACTCTGAAAATTGGTGAAGATCCTCTATGTTCTGAAATATGGATTTTAAGTCTGGGCTCAATTCTCTATGTTTTTTTAATCCTTAATAAGAGGATATATGTGTGTGTGTGTGTGTTCTAATTAATTATTTTAAAATAAATTTATTTATAATTTATTGTTGATAAATGTTTTCTTTGTATATGTATTTTATATACCTAGCTATGGATGTTTGCAAAAAATTAATTTGGTGAAAAGGAGTAAGAAATGTTAAAGTTTAAGAAGCCCAGCCCTACCATGTATTTTTTTGCTATGCTAAGTTATGACATTTGAAATGTCAGAGCATTTTCAACTTATAATATTAAGTGCATTTTATATTTTCATGTATAATGGGCTTATCTGGATATAAAATTATTATAAGTCAAGAGCCATCTGTGTATAAAAGAGTACTAGGAACAGCTCTATGCCCACAGATATGCTAACCTCAATGAAATGAATTAAATTTTTGAAAGACTTGATTTGTCAAAACTGACATGTGGAGAAATAGATAATCTGAATAGATATGTAACTGTTTAGAATTAATTATATAAATAATAATATTTTTAAACAGGTAACACATGACCAGCTGGTTTTCATGTTGAACTATATACAAAGTACTAAGGAACTTTATTCCCTACAATGTCTTCCAGAACAGAAGCACATAGACTCTTCCTAACTAGTTCTATGAACTCAAAGTACCATAATACCCAAAACAGACATCCCAAGAAAATAAAACAGACTAATATCTTTCATGAGTATTGATGTAAGAATCTTTAACAAATGCAAACATATCTATACCAACAGTGCATAAGGAGACTCACACACCATAAACAAACAGCATTAGTGGCAGGTATTCAAGACTACATCAACAGGCCAAATAAGAAAAATAACATGATCATATTGATAAATGCAGAAAATCATCTGTCAAAAATCAAACTAAAAGTCAAGGGAAATCTCAACTTTGGAATATTACAGAATCTCAGCTGCAGAGGCTGCAAGAGTCACAGTCTGGCTAATGAAGAGTTCTTAGGTAAGTTCTGAGGCAATGAAGAGACAAGAACAAAGGCACTAGAATAATCTGAAGCCTATAGCACAAAAACATTAAACATTGCAAGCGTAAATAGAGCCCAACTCTTAGCCAGACTAACTCAAATCCTCACAGCCAACTTCTTATTACCTTAGTTCTTATTCACTATACTATATGTCTGGCTTTCAACACAGAACTATAGGCTGTAACACAGAGCAATTCAAAGCAATTTGAAAAAAATTAGGGAAGCACAAGAATAAGACTCAGGTGTGACACTGATTTAGATTTATAGATTTATAGATTTTTTTTAGATCTTATATTTACAGTAACTATGATAATATGCTAAGGACTCCAATAGAAACTGGCAACACATAAAAATAGATGGATTATATAAACAGAATATGGAAACTATAAGAGAAAAATCTTTAAGACTTCGTATTTGGCAATGGATTATTAGTTTTAAACAAGAGAAAAAAGCTCAAGTTTTCTTTCCTTAAAATTCATAACTTTGATCAAAGTATGGTGGTGGTGTACACCTTTAATTCTAGCACTCAGGAGTCAGAGGCAAAGGCAGGTGGATCTCTGAGTTTGAGACCAGCCTCGTCTACAGAGTGAATTCCAGTTTAGCCAGGGATATACAGAGAAACCCTGACTCTAAAAAAATAATAATAATAACAACAACAGTAATAATAATAACAATACTGAAAGACTTGAAAGGACAGGACTCAAAAATGGGATAAAATAATTGCAAATCGTATAACTGGTAAGATTTTAATATCCACAACATATTAATACTACCAAAAACAAAACAAACAAAATAACACAATTTAAAAGTGGACATCATAGCCAGTAAAATGGCTCAGTCAATGAAGATGAATGCTTCCAATCCATGTGATCTGTATTCAATCCCTGTGGCTCACAAGGTAGAAGGAGGGATCCAACTTCTGCAAGTTCTGCCTCAGCCTTCACACATGCATTACAGCATACACTCACTCTACACATATACACATGTAAATAACAAATAAATAATTGATAAATATGATTTTAAAATTTTAAGAAGGCAAAGGACTTGAATGTTTTTCTTCAAAGATTGTGAACAAATGGCCAATCTGTATATGAAAATATGTCCAATACCACTGGTCATTAAGAAACTGCAAATTAAATGATAAAGAAATGTTTTACGCATTGATTAGGATGGCTTTGATGAAAATAATGGAAAAGAATATGTAATAGCAAGAATGTAGAGAAACAGAAACCCAAATGCACAGCTGTCATCAATGTGAAATGATGTGACCACCATAGAAACAACTTGACCATTCTTCAAAATTTTAAAATAGTAGTACTATATGATCCGTTCTGGTTTTGGTCATGTACGCTAAAGAGAAGTAAAAATAATTTCACATATAAAATTGTGAATGTATGTTTATAGAAATATTATTCTTAATAGTTCAAAGGCCTGAACAACTAACATCTCCTTCCAGAAGTTAGGAAAAGTTATGCTATCTACAAAAAAATGGAACATTATTCAATCATACCAGACATAAAGGACTAATAGATGAAGTAACTTGAATGAACCCAAAAAACCGCATGCCGAATAGAAGATGAGGTATTTTAAACGTTAGATATTTCATCATCCTTTGTCTATAATATATTCAAAACCAGAAGAGCAACAGATATGGAAAGAACACAGTCAGCAGAGGATGAGGCCCAGAAGAAAGAAAAATGAATACATAATATGTTTGAGGTCTTTATCCAAAGTAATGGGAAAGTTCTGAAACTAGAGAGATGTGGTGGCTGTATACATTGTATAAGTCTGTGGATATATAAAATGCCACTGAATACTTTACAATGGCTGTATATACAATTTTCCCTAAAAACAAAAATGTAGGAAGTCAAAAGTCGAAATGAAGGATACCTTTGACAGTCTCTCCAGTGGACTGGATACAGTGGAGGAAAGAATTAGTGACCTTTAAGTTGGGCCAACAGAAACTTCTCAAACTGAAATACAAGGGGGAAAAGAATAGGGAAGAAGAGAATTGAACATGCACTTAGGATAATTTCAATAATAGTAGTAATAATAATTATTATATATCTAATTGGAATATCAGAAGAAATGAGAGAACATGGCAGAAACATTTTTAAAATAATAAAAACCAATAGTATTCTAGAAGGAATGGCAGATAGCAAACTACGTAAGTAGGAAACTCATAGAACATCAAACAGAAAACAGGTAGAGGACCCACCTAGGCATAGCATGCTTAAAGTACAAAACAAACAAACAAAAGCAAAAACAAAGATAAAGCTTTGAAATAAGCTGAAAAGAAAAAATAGAACACTTTGCATGTAGAGGAACAATTATGAGTGAAAAGTGACTTCTTAGAAGCCATGCAAACAAGAAGAGGTGGAGAAACATGTTTAAAGTGCTAAACATAAAAGCTGCCACTGTAGAACTCTACATTCAATAAAATCAGTCCTCAAAAGTAAATAAGAATTAATTCTTCACATTATCAAAAATAAAGGAAATTTATTGTCAGCAGATCAGCTAAACAAAAAAAATGTTGAAAGAAATTCTTGGGATTGTAGAAATAATTAATTATAAGGTGCTGGAGAATTGACACAGGTTGCAAGGGCTTGCTGCTCTGGCAGAAGTCCAAGTTTCCAGCACCTATGCTGAATGGTATTCAACTACTAGCATCTCTGGCTCCAAAGGATTTTATGCCTCTTCCAGTGCCACAGTGTTAGGGTCCAGTGTTGATGTTCAGCCCTGACTTATGGAACGGTCCTTTGAAGGGAGAGTGAAGAATTGAAAAGTAATAGGAAGAAATATAGATGCAGACTGAGAAAGAAGATAGAGACACAGGATAGCCTTGGGAGGGCCCTGAGTCAATACCCAGCAGCCTCGAGTTTATTTCTGATGGGCTTTTTATACACTAGCAAGAGGAGAGGCAAAAGACCTCCCCATTTCAAGATCAAAGCACAACATAAGACTAAGTGTAGACCCTTCAAAACACCTGGTAACCACGCCCCACAGCAAAGCATCTTGTGGTGATGCCTTGAAGTATAAGACACCTGGTAACCAAGTCTTTGCACACTATTATGCAGCCTTGGAGAGCAACATAAACTTTGACTCTCTGACCTTGAGTCAAACCACAAGTTGGAATCTTTGTGGGCTCCCACACCATACTTTCATGCATTTGTGTATGTGTGCCTGCAACACACACACACACACACACACACATGAGAGAGAGAGAGAGAGAGAGAGAGAGAGAGAGAGAGACATAATTAAAAGAACATGAACTTTTTTTTAAAAGAATCTGATGTCACAAATGGTTATACACAAAGGAAAACATCAGAAAATGAATAACCAAAGATAAAATTAAATGTTTTTTTTTTCATTCCTTGTTGTTGTAAAAGGTGAGGAATGAAGTGGTTAATATGATGTATTGGGCCATTACAGTGTGAGTTTGGGTGGAACAAATGAACAAATTCCATACAGAGCAGGAATGAGAACCTAGAAAAACTCTGTTGAAGGTCCATGGCACAGGCATAGCTGCAAACAGAGCGTTGCAAACCTGAACAAAAGCATTTCACTAACATAAAAGGAAACAATCTTAGGCTTCTTGGCTCTTTGTTACAATGTTCTTGATGGTTCTGGAAGCATTGCTGATTTATACTTGCCCTTTCTTTGAAGAATCTGAGGTTTAGACTGGAAAACAAATGTTATGCCCAGTAGGAAAGCTCCCTCACAGAAGTGGGAGAGGCTGCTTTGGGGAAAAGAGTGTGTTTAGCTGCCCTCATCTTCTATACATAGAGCTTAGCTGCTTTTAGGAAAGGTGTTCAGTCTTCTTGCACCAAAAGAAGCCAAGAAAGGTACTAAAAGAAGCCAAGAAAGATACTGCTAGATGCCCTGACACTGATTTGATCACAGGAAGATTCTCCCAGAGAGGAGAAGGCAGACTTATCCTGCTCCTCGCAGACTTGCAACTAAGAAAGAGATTGCAGTAGGAAATAGGATCTCTCTCTCTCTCTCTCTCTCTCTCTCTCTCTCTCTCTCTCTCTCTCTCTCTCTCTCTCTCGCTGAGCTTTATTATTACATATTCTTTTTATTTATTTATTTTTAAAAGTTTTTTTTCATTTTATATACCAATCCAAGTTCCCCCTCCCTCCCATTTCTCCACCCCTCCACCTCCCCCCATCCACTCCTCAGAGAGGGTAAGGCCTCCCTTGGAGAATAACAGGGGGGGGGAGTTGCTCTCAGAACTTCTGAGAGAAGCATTGTTACCCTGTTTTTTCTCTCTCAAGGGTGCCCCCAGCTCTGATTACCACAGGTACCTCTTGTCCAGCTCAGTGAAGGCCCTTTCTGGGCCAGGTAATCACAAAATGGTTGTGACAGAGGAAAACACTAACAACAGAAAGAATGCACAAAGTATCAAGCTGTCCTTTAATGTAAACCATTACATCTGCCAGCTCCCCCTGGCCTTGCTCCATGCTCTGTCCTCTGCCTTGTCCTTTGGACTGCATGTTGTTTGCTCAGTGGAAACCACACACTGGATGCATGCATTACCATTTGCGGTTCTGATTCTTTGCAATACAGCATGAACTTAGACACACTCAGAGACTAAGATGTAGAGATCCAAATGAGAATTTTTTTTCCTGTCTCCTCTTATACTGTTAGATATACGGCTGGTGACCTAAAATATTAGCGATTTTTAGAAATGTGATTCGTGTTTACTCAGTCTGCCTAAGTAGTGTCAAGGCATTTGTACACACACGTGTGTGAACATTCATGCATAAACATACCTTCTTTGACAATGTATGGATGGTTCACATGCCAAGCACTTCACAGAGCAGAGAGAATTTGTTCTGCCTCCTTGAAGAAGTCACCACTAAACTATGACTGAGTGGATTACACAGACAATTTGCATATTGCTCTGATTTTGCAAATTTTTGTCAAAGAAATATATGTTATATTCATAGTTTAAGAAGTATAAGAATTTAAATCATGTTGCCTATGCATAAAGTCAGCAGACCTATTTTAACCCTCCCCATACCTAATTCCTACTGCACACAGAAAGCAATGTATATCACTTTTAAAACGTAGATTTGACTTTCAATGTGAAAGATTAAGCAACACTTTATTCTAGCACCATTATCATGGTTTTATACTTGCACACATCAGTTAAAGAGCAGTCTATATGCCTACATTGATATGGGTGTAGCAATAATGACAGGACTTACTTTTCCTTTTGTTAGATAGCTTACTTTTAGTTTGAACTTAATCAGCAAATACTTGGTTGTGGTGGTATTGTGTTCCCCGAAATATTGTGCACGCTAATAAACTTATCTGGGGTCAGAGAACAGAACAGCCACAATATTAAACATAGAAGATAGGCAGTGGTAGCACACGCCTTTAATCCTAGCATTCCAGAGGCAGAGATCTACCTGGATCTCTGTGTGTTCAAGGATACAGCCAAGCATGGTGACACACGCCTTTAATCCCAGAAAGTAAGCCTTTAATCCCAAGGAGTGATGGCAGAAAGCAGAAAGATATATACGGCATGAAGACTAGAAACTAGAAGCTTTTAGCTGGTTAAGCTTTCAGGCTTTGGAGCAGCAGTTCAGCTGAGATCCATTTGCATGAGGACTCAGAGGCTTCCAGTCTGAGGAAACAGGATTAGCTGAGGAACTGGCGAGGTGAGGAAGCTGTGGCTTGTTCTGCTTCTCTGATCTTCCAGCATTCACCCTAATATCTGGCTCCGGGTTTTATTTCCATTAATAAGAACTTTTAAGACTCATGCTACATTTGGTTAGTTTTGATTTCATTTTCTGTACATCTCCCAACAATGTAGTCCCGCATCTCATTGAACTGTGAAAGCCCTCTTGCCATTAAACACATCTGAGCATATCCTGATGTCCTTTTAGCTCTGTACCTTCTATGCCACGAGCACGACAGATGCTGCCTCAGTGAGACCACCCCAGTTCCTTAGAGTTCCTCTTTGTTATAATGCTGTTCCACACTTTCCACATACTGTCATCTGATGAAACGTATCACCCCTTAGGTTTCCAAGGGAAGTAGGAGAAGGAAGTTAATTTGGAATATTTTAAGTTTTCCAATGTCTCTTACTTTTCTATTATATGTATGTTTATAGTTTCATAAAGAGTCAAAGGCTGAAGTCATCTGCCTCCATATTTTAGAAGTTCAGAAATTCTAGTGTAGAATAAATGGGAAGTCATAGCTATAGATATGATGCAAACAAAAAAAATCGATGTTCATTCTCTCTTATTTTGAATATTTTATTTTTTGATATTATAATTATAGCATTTCTCCCTCCCCTGTCCTTTATCCAAACCCTCCCATATAGCCCCACTGTTCTTCTTCAGATTAATGACCTCTTCTTCAATAACTGTTGTTACATGCATATATGTATATATGTACATACACTCCTAAATACAATCTGTTCAGTCTGTATAATGTTACATGTATGTGTGTTTTCAGTGCTGACCGTTTGGCACTGGACAACCAATTGATGTGCCCACCCCTGGGGAAGGCCGCCTCTCCCACTCCCAGCTTTCCTCAGTTGCCTGTAGGTCTGTGTGTAGGGTTGTGGCCTTGTGGACCTTTTCCTGTCCAATTTGGCGTGTCCATTAGTGTCATTCTTGTTCTGATCATGTCTGGGCAGTTATGTTGGTGAGACTTAGGGGTGTAGCTGCTGATGTTACTAGGAGACACACTCTCACAGTAAACTCCCGTTTTTGTTACAGCAGCATTAGCTAAATATGCCTATATGCCTGAATCATCTCTCCAATTTGATACTTCTGGCCCTACTTTCCTAATTCTTTAATGTCCTCATTACTTTTGAAGAAATTTCCGTAAATCAAGTTAAGTCTTTTTCTGCTCCTAGGAGTTTCTTTTTTGTATAATCTGATTTTGTGGCTTGTATATCTTCCTAAATCTTTCTAGGCAATGATACTCTATATGATAGGATATGCTGAAAACAATAAAATGGTAAATGTACTGGGCATATATTGTGGTATATATTACAAGTATGATATCACATGTAATATTTTATGTTTAGTATATAAAAAGTATAGTATACCTCATGTTTTACATATTACTATAATGTTACTATTATATATATTTATATATATATAAAAAAAACAATATGCTGTTGTGGCCTATTATTTTATTTTTATATATTTGTATTTCATTTGTAAATGAAAGATATGTACCTGAATATGTGTGTGTATGTGTGTGTGTGTGCATGTGTGTGTGTGTGTATAGGTATAAGTGTCCATGTACACTAATGCCATCAATAACAATGTTTCCCTGAAGCAGTAGACAGAAACAGTGGTGTACTGATAAGCCATACCTTTTAACAATGTGAAAATATACCTTTATACAAAAAATAAAAAAGTATAACTATACTATTACTATACTATTATGCTATACACTTGATCAACACAAAAGACAAAGTATCCACAAGTCTATAAAACATGAGTAAAATTGAGAATATGTATGCGGAGCTGTGTGTCTCTGCACATGTTACCCTTAGCCCTAGATGTGCCTTAATTGGTCTTTTATTTTCCCCATAGATTAGCATAAATGCATTTCCAGTGAATCACATTTCAAATGTTTTGGCTTAAAGTTATTTTAATTCCTGGACTGAAAATAGATTCAAGGTTGGTAGGTTGAAGTCCCTGTGGCCCAAGTCAACACAGACCCTTTGAGGGGCATCATGTGTAAACAATAACATTCCCTTTTAGATTGGACCCAAAAGACTAGGGAAGTAGAGAATTAACCACACTTAATGAATAATAGGCAACATCTAAGAAATAGTACGCTTTTTAAAAGAAGCATTTTTTTATGAGGGACTAAAGTACTTTGAAGGGAAACATGCTTTATGGATGATAGTTCTACAGGGTCGAGTTCCTCTGCTTCTGAAATTCTGTCTTGTCCATAGAAGAACTGTCCTCATGACAGACCTTCAGCTTGCCCAGGGGTAGAATTTGAAAATTAATACTTTAACACACCAAACTCTTACTAGCTGTACACATTTATACAATTGTACAAAACTGTGCAAATGCCAAAGACCTGGCAAGTCAATGTGGAGAGAGAGAAGGGGCAGTGTAATGAGTGAGCTGTATTCATATTTCAGTTGAGAAATAAACTTTATAAAAGTGGTAACCGGATTCTTGTCTGGTGCATCCAGAAGGAATCAACACTGTAGACATCTTGATTGATTTTAAGTCCTGGCATTTATTTGTGACTTCCAAAACTATTAAGAGAATAAATTTGTGTTGGACTAAGTGACTTAATCTGTGGTAATTTGTTATAGCAACTTAGATCAAATGGAAGAATAAATAATTTGTCAATTTGAGGATAACTATATTACTTCAAAGAGTCAAAAATTTTACAAAATTTCTACATGTATGAATGTTGTGAAAATAAATAATTTTTACTAAAATTAGTAGCTTTTCAGTGTTTGAAGCTTTCACTTATATTTTTCACTTACTTGAAGTAGAAATTTAAAAAAACACAAAGATTAACTTTCTAGTGCAATTTCAACCATGATCTTGTATAATTTAATTTTTTAGTTTCTTGGCTTTATATCTCTATTCTCATGCTGATATTAAGTTTAATATTATAAAATTCTAGATGAAGGGTACTTACTGCCATATTGCCATGATGTTATGACTTAAAAAGTCACATATAAAATCAACATGCCACCATATATTTTACCAAGCTGACCACAAATACAAACTTACCTTCTATTCCCATACCCCACCTGCCAATCCCCAAATACTCCATCAAGGGAAACATGTCTGGAGCCACACGCACTCCTAATTTAGCTACACATAATGATTCCCATAAATTCCCTCAAAAAGATTCAGGAACAGATTGCTACCTATTAAAATTCCATCTGCCATACCTGATTATGTTTCTTTTAACCAATAGGTCCAATTTATAAAATACACATGTATTTAAATTTACTTGTCAAACAGCTGTCATGGTGCTATTACTTCTGAATAACGTTTTTATTAAAATAACTTCCTGTAACTAGCATTTAGATAACACAAATTTACTAACAGCATCAGTCCATTTGTTTTCTGAAAATTGGGCATGCTTAACTACTTAAGGAGGACACAACTTATTATCCTCCAATTTGGTGAGTCAGAAGTCCAGCATTCATGCCATTGGGATAAATTAATGTATAGCAGGGCCATATTGCTTTATGGAGGCTGCAGGGGAGATCTTTTTTCTTGATTCTTCTATCTCCCAGCTCATGTCCTCTGTTCTATCTGCTCAAGTTAGCAATGTCACAGTATTCCCCATCTTCCATTGTTACATCTTCCTCTAACCAAAGCTAGGAAAGGCTCTCCTCTTTTGAGGAACCACATGATGTGCTTAGGCTACTGGGTAGTGAAAAGGAATCTCTCCATCTCAAACTCCAAACTCACAATCACATCAGCAAAGTCTCTTTAGCCATGGAAGATAACACATTTATAATTCCTGGAATTAGAGAGTACTTACCTTTGAGAGCCATTATTCTGAAACACACACACACACACACACACACACACACACACACACACACACAAAAATGAACTCAACAGGGCATAATGACCACAAAGCAACTATCTTAATCTACGATTTAAAGGGAAGTTAAAAAGTTATTTCATGTTACTTGAGCGAATAAAAGAAATGCATGGCATCAGAAGCAGCTATTCTTACATTAGTTACTTAGACAGTTACCTTACTTTCTCTTTACTGTGTGTAGGAAGAAGTGGTTGAGAACAGGAGTATTACCAAACTAAAAAAATTGTCATTATGGATTCTCAATTATTTAGTCTTGAGGAACACAGAACAGGAAAAAAAGTGAAAGATTGCAGACATGTTGGCATAAACAGACTCACTCACCCACTTAGTTAGGGAAGAAATAGTGTGTCCCAGGGATTCTCTAGACACTAGGCAAAGATATGAAAAAGAGACTGACAGGCAATACATTGTCTCTACCTTCATGGTTTTGCATAGTTTGATAGGGGAGATTTTACAGAAATGATTTCTAGAGCTGGGGATGCAGAGTTCTCCCTAGTATGCATGAAATTTTGAGATCCATCCTCAGAAATAGATACAACTGGATACAGTAGTGTATACCTATGAGCCCAGCATTTAGGATGTGAAGGCAGGTGGATCAAGGTCATTATGGGCTACAGGAGAAATTCAGGACCAACCTGAACTTCATGAAAATCTATTTTTAAAACATGATGTCTGAATGATGCACAATGGGGTGATTCCAGGTGCAGCCTCCACACACATAGTTAAAACTGTGAAAGGATAAACGATTTCTTGATTGGTTTCTATCCCTTGATTACTCCTGATAAAAACACATTGTGGTGATTTGCAAAATGTTAGTAGATGATGGTGGGAAGATTTTACATAAAGCAAATTTATACCAGGTTCTTATTAGAAACACAGCTAAAATTCAGCAAGTTTGGTTAAAAGGCACAGTGTTATTAAACGTATGCCACATGAAATTACTTGTAAGTACAGTATTTGTTATCATCAAGGATTACTTTAGGGAAGACTAACACTGGGTCATATAGAGTATAGAAGTTGGTCTCAGTTCTATGTTGTGCCTGTAGTTTGGATCTGTCATGTGACATACCACCATTTCGAATGGCTGAACACACTGCTACCAATACAGTTAATTACATCCTTACATGAAACCATAGCCCTCTATTTTGCATTGGCATGGAAAGTGAAATAGCAAAAGAAAATTGTGGAATCTTTTTCATGTACAGAACATTATTACTAATCAAGACAGTTTTTTTTAAGTTTTGCTTACAATTACACCGATCTACATATATGCAATTGCAATTTGATTAACAGCACTGTTTTTCAGGTCATGTAATTAACTTTACATTTTTAGATCATTTGCTTCTTGTTTCTTTTGTTTAAATATGTTGCATTTTATTTTATTTTAAAACATTTGAACTGATTTTGTGTATCTAGGTATTTGAGTGGCCTCCCACACACGGAGGAATAGTCCCACTCCCATAATCTTTTTCTGTGGTATCACTGCTACCATCCTCGCCACCCAGAACTTGCCTCCCAAAGTACTTGCATTGGACATTAAGTTACTGCATGCATTTTGGAAAGAACAAAACTGTCCAAATCCACATTAATGCCTTTTTGTTTTGTGATCCACTGAGTTTAATCAGAGCACTTTGAGTGATTCTTTGGAGCCTGATGGGTTCACCATCAGATACATGCAACTGAAAACAATTTCAATTTTCCCACATCCATAGAATCAGTCAGTTGCCAGTAGTTTAGCAGGTAGAGATAGCTCCCTGTGAGACCTTCCTCTGCCAAGGAATAAGTGTTGATAAGCCCAGTGTTACGCAAACTCAATGTAGGCAATCACAGCAGCTGTGAGTTCGTGTGAGAAAGGGATTGTAAAGATGGGAGAAGATGACAGAGATGGGGAGCAGTAAGCAGGGGTCGAGAGTCAGCAGAACGCACTGTATGCATGTACAAACCTGTCAAAGAACAAATTTAATTGGAAAAAAAAGATGAAAACCATGGCAATTCCTGATTTGCTTCTATTGACTAGAATCTTGTGGTAGGATGTTACTTCCCAAGTTAGGTTCCTAAAAGACAGTAGCTTACATCATAGATAGATTCCCACCCCCTTCAAGTTGCCACTGTGAGAAGCCTTATGAAAATATCCACATAACAAACCATTGCCATCTCTGGCCAATAGCAGTATGCAGAGGAAGGGCATCCATTTTCTTTGTGGGCAGATACAGCCCTGTAATGGTTTCAAACCTGCTGGTTTCTCCATGAGAGCTGATGGAGACTGACTAAGACATACCTAGATGCCTCATGTACAGAAATTATGATGATATGAATGTTTGATATTAAGGACTATGTTTTGAGTAATTAATTACACATTTGGAAAAGGCTATGGTAGAACCTTAGTAGTCAGTAGTATCTTGAAGCTGTTTAACCTTCAATATTAATTAACTAGAGTACTATCTTTTTCACATGTTAGTGTTTTGTTTCTTTGATTTATCTCCTGGTATTTTTGTCATTAACTCATAGATGTTATTCCTTCTAATTTTCAAGTGTTGTTTATATTTAAACATTCCCTTTCTTCCCATGTCATTCACATATGGTCAATATTCCCCCACATTATTGTTTCTCCTCTCATCATGCTTATGGTAGCTATAACTTTAAAAACCAGATGAAATTTTCATTTTTCTTTTTCGGTAGAAGCACCATTTCTGTATGTAGCATGTAACAGTGCTCCAATTAGTAATTAATATTCTTTATTGGTGTTATACCCTGTCATTTAATCTATTAGTTTTAATAGTTTAGCCACAAACATCTTGGTTGTTCTGGTAAATAATCATATAATTTGCTGATCAGGATGGATTTGTGTCCTTCCTGAGAGTTACAAAATTTACATCTGCTTTTGGCTTATCTTTTAGACAAGAACTTTCAGCTTTCATTCCTTTGTAAAAAAGTTACTTCTTTTTTTTTTGAAGATACCTCAAACATCAACAACCTGCTCAGTCTGTATAATGTTACTTGTATGTACATGGTATCAGGGGTTTTTGGTACTGGATAACTAATTGGTATGGACTTCCCTGGGGAAGACTATTTCTCCTGCTCTCAGCATTCCCTAGTTGCCTCTAGATCTTTGTGCAGGGTTGACGCTCCTGGGCTTTTCTTCACTTCACAGCAGCATTTTTATCATTGCCTTTATTCATCAGCTTTTGTTTCTTAATTTAAAGGGCTGTCATAGTAGCTCTCATTTAAGTGAAATTAAGCACATAATCTTCTCTGACAAAGAATTATAAGACAATATTTTATATTAGGTAGTAGTTTTCTATCCACTTAGTGTTTTTCCAATTTTTTTTTCCATATTGAGTTTGGTGAAATACCTCTGTGCACCTCAGCTCTGTCTTTGTGAAGTGCAGTGTGATGTCTACCATGACAAGCACCCTGCATTGTGGTTGGGCCTGTTTTCTCTGGACACATGTTTTTGTCATTATAATGTTTAATGCCACCTCTGTTCTTTCTGAAGGAGAGGGAACATAACATTGTTTTGTGTGAGCACACAATCATTCTTAAACCATCACTAAAATTTGCATGGTTGGATTTTCGTACTATTTAGCAGACTAAGAAGCCATTTACCTTGTCACAAGGGACAGTGTAAAAAACTGAGGCATCAACATACCTGGCTCTATGTATGTTTGATTGAATGGTACCCAGTGGTGGTGTAATCATTTCTGCTTACATCCTAGACTCCTGCATCATCACACAGTATCTTTGAGAGCTGCTACTTGTCAAGCTGCTTTAGTAACTTAACCTCATATCTGTGAGTATTCTTCTTCTAGCTATACCCCCTTCTTCCTATCTATTTTTAGGGATCTATTAAGTTCATGTCCACTCCCCTCTCTTCCTCAGAAAATTATTTCCTATAATGATTATCTAGTGAATACCTTTATAGGGTATAAATTAGCAACAGAAAAAGTCTATCTTCTCTTTTGGCAATCGTAATGAAACAATACCTTGAAAATGAAGAGGAATATGAATTCTGGCCACGAGCCATGTAGCTAAAACTTTTAAACACACTGACTGTTTTAAACATACTAATCATATCTTACATGTCAATGAACTTGCAAAACAAGGCCAAGTTCAAGGCATTAACCTGTAGATGATATATCACACAATAACAGACTAATTCCATAGGCCTGTAGCACCCACAAACAACAGGACAAGTTTTAACTTGTTCCTGGTTTTTCTTATGAAATCTTGCTCACAACTTCTGGAGTATTAAAAACTCTATGCTTTCCTCCATTATCTGAATATTCTTTCAAAATCAAGAGCATAGTGTATTCATAAATATTTTAGACACACAAATTAATGAAGTTTGCCTAGTGTGAATGATTTTTAAGTGTAAAAAAGCTAGACCTTTACCTAAATGAGTATTGAAATGATAATTATGTTTGAATGTCTAACAAGCTACTGGCCTGGTAAGTTGTCCAGTTTACCTGGAGTAATTAATTATACAGAAGCTGGTAGATCTGTAGTCATGAGTTCCAAACAGCTCATTCCCAAATATCCTTCAGGTCTTTATACTAATGCTAATGCTGGAGCTATTCCCCAACCTTCTCATCTTAAATAATAATGTACCAGGTCCTATCCTAAATCTCAAGTGTACATTTTTCTTCATTGTATTGTAGTTGCTATTGTCATTCATACTGCACATTTACTTCTTAATTTTTATACTTATTTGTGTGTGAGAAAGAGAGGGGAGGGAAAGAGGGAGATAAAGAGGGTGGACACATGTGTCATGGTGTACATATGGAGGTCAGAGGACAACTTATAGGAGTTGGTTCTTTCTTTCTACTGTGTAGTTTCACTCTATGGATAGAATTCTGATGGCAGGCTTAGCAGCAAGCACCTTTATTTGCTGATCCATCTTGCCTTTGTAATTTATACTTTCTATTGTAAGAAAGCAAGATTCATAAGGGCATGTGTTGCTGGGTCCTAACGGCTCCCTCAGTGGAGGGGGTGAGAAGGCGCAGCATCAACAGCACAGACACTGGGAGTCAGTTGAAGGCAAGCAACAAACTTATTTATTTAATAACATGGGAGGGCTTATATACCCTCCTCCCACCACCTAGTCTGTGTCACAATCTGGTGGCATTTCATGGTCATCCCTCATTGGTTGGGCATGATCAGGAACTCTGACAGCTCCTGTTGCTAGGCTCTCAGGCAGACTCCAGGTTGACTCATAAGAAGTACAATATGTGCATGCCTTGGCAACTGGTCTGAGCCAATTTCCTCGATCCTATGGGTCTGTCCTACTGTAGGTATGGACTTTGTTTTGTTCACCACTGTATTCCTAGCTCCTGACCACTGTCTGGAACATTATAGTAGACCCCTGGAAACACACTGGCTGTATGCATTAAATAAATTGTGAAAATATGGAGCAAATGACTAAATAAGAGTGATGAATTCTTCACAAATGTGTATGGCCTTTGTAAAACAAATTTTGAACAAATACATATGGAATTTGTTAATAAAAGTAGAAGCATGTCTGTAGTGTTTACAGTATATCATGTTATGCATTTATGTAAGGACAGTAAGTATTGTCTGTTGTAAACTTGGATTTTGATAAAGGTTAAAAATAAATTGACATGTGTGAGTTATGCTTGTTTAACATACATTTTGAAAAATTCAGTCTCACTTTTAGAATGCCAAATATTCTGAGTTAATGTGAGCATGTGCTAAGGAGTGTTGCATTACTAGTTTTCTACATTACAATAGCTATTTTTTAAACTAGGAACAGTAAATATTGTGCAATACAATTTTAACAGGGAAAAGAGAAAACAACTATGGCAAACTACTAAATATTCAAACTCTAATTAAAATCCAATTGTTATAAAATAACAATGAATTTTAATTTAGGCAATAAAATTTCACATAATAATTGGTAAAATGTTTTTGCTCTCATTTTCTATAATCAAAGCAAGCCAGTTCTGTCACACAGAAATTATATTAAATTTCTGGGGTTTGTTGAGAGAAATAGAAGAAATATCAATATTTCCTCATTTTAATTAAAAAATGACGGGGCTGGATTTTGTATTCTGTCATTCATGGATTTCATTATTCATACTCTTCCAAATTATTTTTAATTCCACAGAAATATTTAGAAAGTGCTAATTTTAATTTCAGAGTACTTGGCAGATAGTTAATTCAACCCTTGTCTATTACCTAAGTTTTCACACTTAAAAATAAGTTCTGTGTTGAATCAGAACATAAAATATCTTCAATTACAAAAAAAATACTTTCTAATTGTACCAGTTAATAAATGGCTGCTTACTTTATGCCTGAGTTTTGGCAGATTTCAAATTCATGCTTATTGCAACCCAGAAGAGATGCCCCAGAAGAGATGGGGGTCACAGGAAATGTTTCTTCACTGCAGCCCCTGGAAGACGTGCTAACATGAAGCCCAGACACTGTGAATGTCTGATGCTCTGCTGCACAGCGTGAGCCCAGGCATGCTGGTTAGTATGGCAGCCCACAGTCGTGCACAAGTACTTAGAGCCACAGTGACATGGTGCTAAGCATGTTTTAAGACTAGTCCCAATCGAGCAGCATCTTATCCAACCAGAAACAATCCCACAATCCAGCTCTTTTTAAGTGATCATCCTTGTATCATAACAGATTAAGGCTGCAGCTACTTTGGATTATGTTTAATCTAACCTTTATCCATTCACATCTTCACCTGAAACTTACAAGGACCAAGAGTCAATTGCCGGGGCATAATTCACAATGACACTGATCTTTCCTTCCTCACTCTAATTATCTGGATTAAGAATAACACTTTTGAGTAATTATTTTCACATTGGATAAACATTAAGCTTTCCTGGATTTATCTGAGCTTTTTCCTAACATGAAATAGATCCAACCAGGCTTAGAAGAACATAACTGACAGCAGTGACAGCTTAATCAAGACAACCCTAAACAACTAGAACAATAAGGAAATGTTTATTTCTCATTGTTTAGGAAAGTCAAGGTTTGGAAGTGAACAGGTTTTGTGGCACTAAAGCCCCACACCTCTCCACAGCCAATTGCAGAGCTTGGAATTATTTTTTCTTTCTTTATAATCATTCAGTAATCCTCAAATAAAGTTCAGTCTCGGAAGCACAGAGAACTGCATGGAATGACTGTATTGATGACATTAATTGGCTATACTGACACTACCCATGCCCACTAAATATTTTTATCTTCCTAATCTGTGTGATGGCCTAAAAAGAAAGAACACATTATATTAGAACCGATGCACTAAAATTATAATTACAGAGAATAAAACACTTGCTATGTCACTTCTGATCATCATCTTGATCACTCCATGCTGTCTATCCAAGATTGCACACACTCCTTAAAATTGCCATCACAAGCAAGCTAGAAAAATCTTCCAAGCTTGTCTTTGAAACCGCCCCAGATCATATACAGTTACTCACTAAAATCACATCACAAAAGCCAATTACACTCTGGCTTTGCAGATCCACAGATAACCTCTTAAAGAGCAAACTCCCTCACTGTGTCGACCTCTGACCCCAAGCTCTTTTTCCAATCTGTAGCAGCAGGGCTGTGTGTCTCTCAACACGTGAAGAGCCCAGACTTTGAAGTCAAAATGACATGCAGAACTTTTGAATGGTGCCTGGTGTTTAAAATTAAGCTTAATATTGCTAATATTTTGTTCTTGGCCTCTGGATATATATTGTGTGCAGCTGTGGAACTTACACTTATATATTTCAATGGAGAAATGTTCGGCATTTTTTCCCCTTTATCTGAATGGCTGGATGCAGGAAAACTGGCTATGTTTAAAAATCTAAGTACCTGACCATTTTAACTGAATTAAAAAATAGTGCTAAAAAAGGAAAGATATTTCAAAAAAAATCCCAAATAAACATTTACAATGTGCGGAAAGATTGAGGTGACTCTTGGAGCAATGACCCTCACAAGTCCATGACTACATGTCTGTTAATGTACATGCAAGTTAATCCTTGTACAAGTGATTTTCTTAGGACACAGAAGACTCCTAATTTCATTCCATCTCCTTCATACATTCTAGAGAAGACATACAGCAGTTAGTGAGTGACAGCCTTTTAACAGGGATGAATGTGAATTCTAAATGTGAAAAAATTAGCCTGTTATGTAGGCTCTTCCTCAGACCTGGGTCACCATAGCTTTGCTTATCAGCTAACCGGTCTATGCCCTTGAGCATACTCACCGATCAGCAGCAATAAGTGAGTTCACAGCCCTTTTCGGAACCACAGTGGCATTTGGAGGTCATTTGCTTTAACTTCCCAAGCCTTCTCTCTGTGAGGTATGTCAGTGACCATCCAATGTCCATTATAAGGCCTGTGCAAAAGCAATAAGGCATGGGTAGGGAAGAGCACAGTCCAAAAAAAAATGACTTAGTGTAGCCAAGCAAGGCTTCCAGTGGTGGGACTGGGTTGCATTCAGCTGAGTTGTTGACCATGAGAGACCCATGGAGATCCCTTAAGAACCCAGGTGGATGCTGGGACAGAAGGTAGCTCTCTGAAAACTGACAGCAGGGCCCCAATACTGAGGATGTGAGGCCCTAGCCACACAGCTCATTGAACGCTGAGAGGTTGAGCTGGTACTGCATGGAGCCTTCACCATATTCTAATCTCTTTGGCATGAGAAGGTACTCTGCAGGCTACAGAAAGAGAATCCTGGACACCAACCTAGCCACAAAACCCTTGACCTACAATCTGTCCTGCTTGCAAGATGCTATGGGGCAATGGTGGCACAGAACTTGTGAGAGTGGACAACTAATGTTTGGTTTAACTTAAGGTCCACAATCATGAGAGGGAGCCCTTGCCCTACACTGCCTGGATTGCCAGGAACTGGATATTGGGTAGTCCAGAGACATAGGGTCAGTGCCTTGTCTAGTTATCATCAGAGAGGCTTCCTTCTTTATGTGATAGAAGCAGGTAGAAAGGCCCACATCCAGACATTATACGAAGAGTCTAATTTGGCGGTCTCCTTCAGGTTCCTGGGGAGATTGGGGAACCCCCTGGAAGAAGGGGAGGAAAGATTGTAGGAGTCAGAAGGTATGGGGAACACCAGGAGAACATGGCCCACTGAATCATCTAAGCAGGGCTCACATGGGCTCACAGAGACTGAAGCAGTAAGCATGGGCCTGCAAGGGTCTGCACCAGGTCCTCTGTATATATTATGGCTGTTAGCTTGGTGCTTTTGTGGGACTCCTAACAGTGGGAACAGGTGTATCTCTGACTCTTTGCCTACTCTTTTGGTTTTTTTTTTTTTTTTGGCTTTTTTTAATTTTATAATTAATTTAATTTTACATATCAGCCATGGATTCCCCTGTCCTCCCTCCCCCCTGCCCTTCCCCCAATCCACCCCCCATTCCCACCTCCTCCAAGGCAAGGTCTCCCCTGGGGAGTCAGCCCAGCCTGGTAGATTAAGTTGAGGCAGGTCCAGTCCCCTCCTCCCTATACCAAGGCTGAGCAAAATGTCTCAGTATAGGCCCTAGATTCCAAAAAGCCAGCTCATGCACCAAGGAGAGGTCCCGGTCCCACTGCCTGGGGACCCTCTAAACAGTTCAAGCTGAACAACTGTCTCACTTATCCAGAAGGCCTGGTCCAGTTCCATGGGGGCTCCTCAGCTATTGGTTCACAGTTCATGCATTTCCACTAGTTTGGCTATTTGTCCCTGTGCTTTTTCCAATCATGGTCTCAATATCTCTTGCTCATAGAATCCCTCCTCTCTCGCGCTGATTGTACTCCTGGAGCTCCACCTGGGGCCTGGCTGTGGATCTCTGCATCTGCTTCCATCAGTCACTGGATGAGAGTTCTATCATGACAGTTAGGGTGTTCGGCCATCCGATCACCAGAGTAGGTCAGCTTGGGCTTTCTCTCGACTATTGCCAGTAGTCTATAGTGGAGGTATCTTTGTGGATTTCTGGGGACCTCTCTAGCACTCTGCTTCTTCCTATTCCCATGGGTCCTCACCTATCATGGTATCTCCTTCCTTGTTCTCCCACTCTGTTCCTTATCCAGCTGGGACCTCCCAGTCATCTAAGCTCTCTTTCCCCTGACCCTTGCCCTCCATTACCTCATCCCCATGTCCAGTTTGCTCATGTAGATCTCATCCATTTCTCTGTCATTGGGCGATCCCTGTGTCTTTCTTAGGGTCCTCTTTACTAGGTAGCCTCCCTGGAGTTGTGAGTTACAGTCTGGTTATCCTTTGCTTTACATCTAGTATCCATTTATGAGTGAGTACATACCATGTTTGTCTTTCTGAGTCTGAGTTACCTCACTCAGGATGATATTTTCTAGTTCCATCCATTTGTCTGCAAACCTCATGATATCATTGTTTTTCTCTGCTGAGTAGTACTCCGTTGTGTATATGTGCCACATTTTATTTATCCGTTCTTCAGTTGAAGGGCATCTAGGTTGTTTCCAGGTTCTGGCTATTACAAATAATGCTGCTATGAACATAGTTGAGCATGTGCCCTTGTGGTATGATTGAGCATTCCTTGGGTATATGCCCAAGAGTGGTATAGCTGGATCTTGAGGGAGGTTGATTCCCAATTTTCTAAGAAAGCGCCATATTGATTTCCAAAGTGGCTGTACAAGTTTGCATTCCCACCAACAGTGGAGTGTTCTCTTTGCTCTACATCCTCTCCAATATAGACTGTCATTAGTGTTCTTGATCTTAGCCATTCTGACGAGTGTAAGATGGTATCTCAGAGTCATTTTGATTTGCATTTCCCTGATGATTAGGGATGTTGAGCAATTCCTTGAATGTCTTTCAGTCATTTGAGCTTCTTCTGTTGAGAATTCTCTGTTTAGCTCTATAGCCCTTTTTTTTTCTTCCTATTGGTTTGCCTTGTTCAGCCTAGATCCGAGGGCTTCTATCTTGTCTTGTTGTATCTTGTTTTGTCCTGCTTGGCTGTTATCTCCTGGAGGCCTGCTCTTTTATGAAGAGGAAACAAGGAGGAGTGAATTTGGGAGAGAAGGGAATTGAGTTGGGAGAAGTGGTGGGAGGGGAAACTGATTAGAATGTGTTTGTGAGAGAATCTATTTTCAATAAAAAAGAAAAAGAAAAATTTTTAAAAAGGAATGATTTTGTGATTATTTCAAATGAAGTATCTAGATTTGCACAGTAGAGGTGAACAATATAAAAATTGTTTTACTACCTAAGTATACACAACTTCAGCGATGGGTTCTATCCTGAAGGCAGCAATGAACACAGACACCCTCTGTTTATAACCCCTAAGGGTCTAGACCAAGTCAGGCAAAATATCTCTGAGACAGTGTCAGCAAGAACAAAGTACTGAGAATTAAAAAAAAAAAAGTTTCCATGAAGAAACAATATGATAGTATGCAAAGGGAAGTAAACAATTAATATAAGAAATATTAAATGATTTTTTGGTGATTACAATTGTGAGCAAGAACAAGCCTTTGAGTTCCTACTAGAACAATATAATTTTTTTTGAACCAAGAAATGGATGCCTTGACTTATGTTTTTGGTTTTGTTTATTTGCTTGTTTGTTTGTCCTGAGATTATATAATTAAATTAATTCTTCCTTCCCTTTCCTTCCTCCAAACCCTCCCAGGTACCCTCACCTTTCTTTCCTTCAAACTCATGACCTACTTTTCTTTGATTGTTGTAGTCTGGAATAAGACATCCACCATGCTTAGTATGGCTTCCGAGACTGATCTAACTAGGCCAAGCAGGGGATAAAAAGAAGACAGACACACAGACACAGACACACACACACAGAAAAGCTTGGATTGGATGGAATGTGCTCACTATCATGGAGAGCAGCAACTTCAGCCCAGAACATCAGTGCATTTATTTTATACATATGAATGAAGGAAACATATTTTTTGTATACAGCTGAATCAGGAGGTATCTTTATGATAAACAGCTGAGCATGGGGGCAGGTTTATTTAACCTTGGTAGTTCTGTGTAGGTGAGGAGGCTCAGGCAACAGTCGCCCCTAAAGAAGAAGCTGTGGTTGATGAGTCTGTACATGTTGTCAGTATTTGCATTCAGACCAAAGGAAGGCTTCACCATCCCTCTGAGCCTCACCCTGGGGAGGTGTTGCTATACCCATTTAGCTAAGGCACTGGGGTCCTTGACATAGCTGTGCCCATGTCAACAGCACACATTCACTTAGAATTTTGTCTGCTCCTTACACATTTCTTCTCTCATAAATAGATCCTGACCCCAGTTTCTCCTCCCTCCACTCCTTCCAGCCCCCCACCTCCCCTCTTTCCCAGATCCACTTCCCTGCACACATTACTCTCATTTTAGAGATTTTTCCTTAAGTTAATTCACATGGATATTTATTCATCCGTGATGCTGGAGTAGCTGTTATTCTATTAGATTGGGAGATACATTGTTCATGCTTTAGCTGCCCCTTTGAAAAAATAGCCAAATGAATGGAAGTCTAAAAGTACAAAACAATAACATGAATTAAAGTAAGCTATAGTTGAAAGGGTGCCTGAGATGGCCTACTCTGGTGATCGGATGGCTGAATACCCTAACTGTCATGATAGAACTCTCATCCAGTGACTGATGAAAGCAGATGCAGAGATCCATGGCTGGGTCCCAGGCTGAACTCCAGGAGTCCAATTGATGAGAGAGAAGAGGGATTCTATGAGCAAGGGATATTGAGACCATGACTGGAAAAAGTACAGAGCTAGTGGAAATGCATGAACTGTGGACCAATAGCTGAGGAGCCTCCATGGTACTAGACTAGGCCCTCTGGATAAGTGAGACAGTTGTTTAGCTTGAACTGTATAGGGGACCCCCAGGCAGTGGGACCGGGACATGTCCCTAGTGCATGAGCCAGTTTTTTGAAGCCTAGTGTCTATGATGAGACACTTTGCACAGCCTTGGTACACGGAGGGAGGGCTTGAACCTGCCTCAGCTGAGTGTACCAGGCTCTGCTGACTCCCCATGGGAGACCTTGCCTTGGAGGAGGTGGGAATGGGGGGTGTATTGGGGGGAAAGCTGGGGAGCAAGAGGAGAGAGGACAGGGGAATCTGTGGTTGGTATGTAAAATGAATGAAATCTTTAATAAAAAACTAATAAAAAATAAAGTAAGCTATAATTTATTATAACTACCAAGACTCAAATTATCATTTCTATGGTTTACAGTTATTGCAGATTCCCCAGTATCACTCTATGCCCCACATATAATGGTGAAAGAATGGAAATTTTTAGTAACATTGCATTTCTAAGTATCTGTGAAGAGGAAGGAGTAACATGGGGGAGTATACACACATACATTTTTTGAAATATGAAAAACGCCCAAATATATATTACCGTGTCTGAAAACATTCTGACATTGAAAATGTAATATGAAAGAAAAATTTTCAAGAAAAAAAAAAACGAGGTGTTTGGTAGATGAAGGTGTGAAATCTGCTCAGTTGACTGTGCTTTGTAAACGTTTACATTATCCTGAGGCAAGTCATACTTATGAACTTCCTGCACGCTGTGTAACTTTACCCTGAGTTGTGTAAGCGCCATTCCTCATACAGATGTTGTGCAAGTGGTGTAAGGCATGTGTTCCTGACAACCTCGACAATTCCTTCTCAACAGTTCTTACAGAAAGGGCAGGGCTACATGACAGCCCCAGATGGTCTGTAAGTAAAGAGCAGAAAAAGTTCCATAATTGATTTGCTGTTTGTTGAGATACCCTAAATGTTCAGCTTCAACTTTTACCTAATCCATCCATTCCACCTTTGTTATGTTTTGCCCTTAAAAAAAAAAAAGGAAATCCCAACAGTGGTTGGGTTTATATGCTTAGTAGTTAAAAAAAAAAAAAAAGAAAGAAAGAAAAAAAAGTCCAGAAACTTGGCTGAGGAAACAGCTCCTCCAGAACTTTGCTCAGTTGTTCTACTGGGAAGGCTGTTAACATCCATGCTTAGTCAACCTCTAGAAGGCTCTACCAACATGCTTCATCACGGTGCTGGTTCTTTTTTTGAAGTAACCTTCAATATATTCTTTGGATGGCCTCCATAAGCTATTTCTCAAAGCAGAAAATCCTTCTAAGGGGAAATTTTCAAATTGGATTTTAAGAATTGTCATTATCAGAGATTTGGGAACAACAGTGATATCAATAGACATCAGAGAGGGGAGCTCAGCCCTGTGCAACTTCTTACAATGGAGTTTCGTTTTGTTTTATGTCATATGATCTCTTTTGACTGACTTTTCTCTGGCAGCTGTGCTGGTTTTGAAGACAAAGGCTTAGGATTCTGGAAAAGTTCTTTGTCCTGAGTAATAACCAATGTCATGAGGATCTGCTAGAATCCAAGGGTAGTGAGATATAGAAAACATCCACATTTACGTAAAGCTCCTAAACTAAAGTGGGGAAGCTTGGTGACAGATGTAAACACTTATTGTGGCAGTTCTCTAGAGGAGAAAGGACTAGTGAAAGTGGAGGTGTCATCCTAAGCTAGATGGGCTTTTACTTTCCCATGCTCTTTTAAACGGGTTATCACTGAGCACTCTGTACCAGCACTCTTTTATGTTATCCAAAACATAGAATTGTGCAACCAAAGAATCAGGGAAGTAATATGGATACTTATAAACCCTCAATGAGCTCTATTTTCGATTCTGCTAATGTCTTTTTGTTCTACTCTTTAGCTGAAACTATTTCAATGAAGATCAAAGTTGGAAGAATAACGTTTCCATGTATAAGACTTGAAATAGTTTCAGCTATTCCTGACTCATTGTCAAATGCACTGTAGCATCATATTTTGAATGTTCAGTGTAGGCCTCTGTATTAAAGACTTGGACTGGGGAAGCACTTCTAGAAGGTGGTAGAAGTTTAAGAAAGTTAGGTCTATGGGAGGTCTTTAGGTCATTGTGACAAAGTTTCCAGTGTGATAGTGTGTACTACTGCCTTCCAATTCTTCAATATATTTGCTTTATAGTTGATAAAGTAAACGTTTTTGCTTAGCCACATACTCCCAGCACGGCATACAGCATTGCCATAGGATACAAACCACAGGGCTAGCCAACCATGGACTGTCATCTCATAAAGTTGTGATGGAACATAATTATTTGCTCTTTTATAAGGAACTTTTCCTTATTTCTGCTTTCTCATAATTTTATAATTTTTTAGATTTATGTCAAGAGAAGCTACAACCCAAACCCAAATGACACAGACTCACCCCAGGGTCATTTAAAATCTGTGATTTCAGTCTCTTGGTCTACCACAATGGACCCCTTTAATAGGGAGGGATTTCTACACAGACTCATAAACCAGGATGTACCTTTGGACCCAGAAACTTGACCCACCTTCATTGATCCACAAATTAGGCAATGACATTATACTTCTTATTCCTTCCAGAATTTCTGAATGGACTAGCTGGGGAAAGATACCCTGTCAAAGTCAATAGGCAATGACTGGAAAGGTTGCCTCTTTCTTCAAAGGTGACAACACCAAAACAAGTTCAGAAGAATCATAAATGATTCTGGAAACATAACATTTCCAAAGAAGCAGAGAAAAACACCAATAACTAATCTAAATAAATGGATAACTACAAAGAATGTGACAAAACTTCAAAATATTAATTATCTTCAATAACTCAGTAAATTACATGAGAACTTAGAGAATTAAGCATAGTTGAGAAAACTACACAAGAACAAAATGAAGAATTCAACCAAAAGAAATAATAAAAAGAACCCAACTGAACTTTTGGAACTGAAGAACATAACTAATCTGAAAATTCTACAGAGAACATTAACTGCCTACTAGCTCAAGTGGGAGAAAGTAGCAAGTTCAAAGACAGAGCATTTGAAATTGCCCGGCCAGAGGAACAAAAGCATAGACAGTTTTTGCTTTAGGGTATTTTTTTTATATTCAAACAAAGTGATGTGGTTTAAGTTTATCTTATCCATTCTCTGTTAAGACTTAAAATCAGCCACCTCTTCAAGGAGACTTACAAGGTTTCTTCAGTTGAGAAAGTGTATTAGAAATAAAAATCTGCATTTTGTGTTTTGTGTCTGGGGTATCTCAGTTGACAGAGAAGAAAATATATGTGCCTATACATACATGTACATTTTCATATACACTCAACTTCATAGTTGAGTTCTAGTCTAAAATTAACAAGAAATCATACTGACTACTATAAATATAACCTAACATCATATGGAGTTTACTTCCTGTGTTAGTCAATTTTTCTGTAACCATAACAAAATACTGAGATAATTAACTTACAAAAAGAAAAGGGTTATTTTGGCTCACAAGCGTTGATATTTTGCCATCCATGAATTAGCACCCCCATGCTTTTAGACCTCTAGCAAGTTAGCCTCATCATGATAGAAGAACACTTACTTCATGGGTGCATGAGGAAAAACGGGGACAGAGGTGCACTTAGGTGCATCTCTTTTAAAGTTACACCAAGACCAAGCACAAAGGCTTCATAGTTCCCAGTAAGTGCCACGCCTGTGTTGGGGGCTTGGAGCCTTAACATAGGTTTTTGAAGGATACTCCAAATCCAAACTAAAGCATTCCTTCTGCTTTACTGTAAGCCATCATGCCAGCAAGAGGAAAGCCATCTGCTGTCCTTTGGTTAATTCCAGGAAATGTCTGAGTGGCTCCAGAATCCCGTCCCTGCTCTCCTGTATGAAACACCTTCAAAATAAAGTATGTTGTTCATAGACATTGGCTTTTGCGTTAGTTTCTGCTCAATTTCAAAATCAGTTAAGACAACATCATATTTCTCCTCACAATCTTCAGTTGGGTTGTTTTTATATAATCATAGATACCTTTAACGAATATTTATATAACCATGAGGTATTTATTACTTACTTTGTTAATAATATAAATTACATGAAATTAATTATGAATATATGGACCCCACTTGGTCATATTGTGTTTCCCTTTTAACATATTGGTAAATATAAAGGATTTTGTGTCTGTGTCCATGAAAGATACTAACCTGTTAGTTTTGTATCTGATACATACGTGGTTTAAGTATTAGAAGGTATTTGTCTCACAAAATAAATTGAGCAGTGTTCACTCTGCTTGTATTTCTTGAAATTGTAGAGAACTGGCAATTAAATCTCATTTATTATGTCAAATAATGGACAAAAATGTGGTTGATGTTCCATTCTAGAGAATAGAAGATCAAAGCTTGAGGTAGCATCACACAAGAACGTTTTAAGTATGTTACCCCATGGTATACAGACCACAAGAAAGGTGAGAGAGCCATAAAGGAAAACTGCACCACCGTGCCTTCATACTCAGCACTAGTTAATATAATTATAATTGTCACCTAAACACCATTCAATAGGTCCCACCTCTCTGTACTATTATAATGCAAACTTAGTTTCACTGGCACACTTGGTGTAGAATATATTACAGCCACAGCAACACTGAATTCTGCAGCATGCCACAGACCTGTATGGGTTGCAGTTTCATTGTCCTTTATTTACAAATATACATATTTTTAATTTGCCATGAGACTTCATGACTTATACAAGTCAAGTCCTGTATGACGTTTAGGGTTGTGTGCCATAATTTCCAAATAGATGTTCATTTTCTGATTACCTATTATTAACTTCTAGTTCAATTCTATTGTTTGAAATTTTGCTGAACGGTTTCTATTCTTTTCTTTGCAAAGGTAGTCTCCATAGTTAAGAATCTGAACTTCCTTTGTGAGTGGCCATGTGTACTCAAAACCAAAATGTATCATTTGTTTTCTTTCTGTAGGGGTATTTGGCTAATAACAATTAAGTAAACTTAATTGATGATAAGTATAGCATCATATGTACTCTTGCTGCTTTTTGTCAAGAGGATGTAGCCTTGATCATAAAAAGAGTATTTAAACCTCCAACTGTAGCAATGGCTGGCTTTCTTTCTTCTGGAAGTTCGCTGCAAACTCTGGTCCGGTGTGTTGTATGCTTTGCATGTGTAGACAGATTTGGAAATGTGTGTATTTTTGGATATCAAATACATACTTTAGTGTACAATGGCCTTCTTTAATCTAGTTTTCTTTTTCTAAAGCCCATTGTGTCCTGAAGTTTATAACCATTCAGCATTTTTTCATTTCTGTGGGTTTTTTTTTAATTCAAATCTGAGAATTTGATATAGATGTACTTTATTTATATCACTCACCTCTTCCTCTTCTTTCTCCAACTCTGATGTCCCTCACACTCCTCAAATACATGGCCTCTTATAAATCAAAACTGCTGAGATCATTTTGTATTGTTCATATGTGTTTATAGCTGACCTCTTGGAACAAGCTAACCTTTAAGGCAGTGGTTCTCAACCTTCCTAATGCTGTGATCCCTTAGTACAGTTCCTCATGTTGTGGTGACCCCCAACCAAAGCATCATTCCATTGCTACTTCATAACTGTAATCTTGCTACTGTGATGAATCATAATGTTGATGATACTGTGATGAATCATAATGGCTGACTGTTTAGCCCTGATAACCAATTAGTGTGCTCTTTCCTGTGGAGGACCATCTTTCCTGCTCCCAGATTTACTCAGTTGCCTGTAGTTATTTGTGTAGGGTTGAGGCCTGTGGGCTTCCTCCCATCCAGTTTGGTGTGTTTGTTAGTGTCCTCCTTTTCTAGCTCATATTTGGGTGGTCATGTTGGTGAGACTTTACAGGTATAGCTTCTGACATGACTACCTGATTCTCTAGACCTTACAATCTCTCCAGCCCCTCTTCTGCCATGTTCTCTGATCCTTAAGTGTCAGAGTTTTTATAGATGTGTCTATTGGGAGTGAGCTCCACCACTCAGCATATTGGTTGGTTGTAATTTCCTGTAGGGGCCTCTGTCTGTTGCAAGGAGAAGTTGGTGCTGTCGTTTTTCAGGTACGATATTGCGGAGATTTCCTGGTGGCAGCTTCCCTGTCATCTGTAAGACACTATAAAACAGGTGTCCTGTCCTGGTCCTTTGGCTCTGAAAATCTTTCTGCTCCCTCTTCTGTGAAGTTTCATGAACCTTAGGGACAGGTACTGTATTGTAGATGTACCAATTGGGGTTGAGCATCCACGGCCGATTGTCCTCTGCATTTTAACTCACTGTGGCTTTCTGTAATGATCTCTGTATCTGAAACTTCAAACTGGACTAATATCACTGTGTTATATTTTTCTCATAAAATTTGTTGAATTTTGTACTAGAATTGGATTTCTATAGCTGTGTTTTGTTTTGATTTGGGGATTGTGTATTTGTTTGTTTGTTTCTTTAGACAAAGTCTTGCTCTGTAGCTCTGTTTGAGTCCAAATTCATGGTGTTCCTGCCCCAGTCTCTGGAGTGCTTAGATTCCAGGTATGCCTCAAAATACCAGGTTTGGGGTTTGTTTTTCACTCCTTTTAACAGTCTGTCTTCTAGTTGGTGTGTCTGTACTGCTAATGTTTTCAATGATTTTATATGGTTCGATTAATAGCCAGTCCTTTGTTATAAATTTACTTTATTATTTTTAACTTGAATACAAAGTATTTAGTCATTTCACATTTACATACATACTTTTCTGTTTTTATTAATGTTCCTTTTCTGCTCTCTTCCACATCCTCTTCCCTCCACTTCTTATATTCCCCCCCTCCCTTTTCCCTCCCAGTGGTCCCTTTTCTGCCTTCCTGTCACATGCATTCTATTACCCCTCCCCCTCCTTTTCCCTAGGCCCTAATTTTCTCCTCTCATAACTTCCTTTCCAATTTCATGACTTATACCCCAAGCACACAAATATAACACATACAAAAATTGAAACATTGGGTGTAGTGGGTAGCTATTCCAGCTTTGACCTGGAAGTACTACCCCATTGAGGCTTCTGGTAACTGTCACACCTACCTATAACCTGCCCCTGAGGCAGGACCAAGATGGGAGCCCTTAAGACGGGAGATCTGGATGTGCTGGCGCTCTTGGTTCCTGGTGATCCTGGATGCTGGATGGTAGACCGAGCAGAGTTCTCCAGAGAATACTGCTGGACTGCACCTCACCTCTCGCAGATCCTGTAACCAATCCCTTTACTTGCTGTAAGATACCCCAAAATAAACTTTCCTTTTAACTCCGTGGAGTTGCCTTAATAAATCCCCCATTAATTGGCTATATATTTAAGAGAGATCATGAAGTACTTCTTTCTGAGTCTGAGTCCCTTAACTTGTTATAATATTTTCCAGATCCATCCTTCCTGCAAGTTTTATTTTTTCTTTATGGTTGAATAAAATTCCACTGTGAATATGGACCATATTTTCTGTATCCATTGATTTCTTGATGGATATATGGTTTGGCTCCATTTCCTGGTTACTGTAAATACTACAGCAATAAACATAGATGTGTAAGTATCTCTTTGGCATATTGACTTAAGAGTCCTTTGGATATATGCCCAGAAGCACTATAGCTGGATCATATAGTATCTCTATTTTTACTGTTGTGAGAAATCTTTATAATGATCTCCATAGTGGCTACACCAATTTACACTACCACCCGCAGTGTCTCAGGGCTCCTCTTTCCCCACATTCTCATAAGCATTGCTGTTGTTTGTTTTCTTGATGAAAGTCATTCTTCCTGGGCTTAGATGGGGTCTCAAAGCAGTTTAAATTTGCATGTCTGATGTCTAAGGTTACTGAATAGTTTTAAAGTATTCATAGATAGTTGTGTTTCTTCTTATTTTAACTGACTGTTCACATTATTAATCTGTTTGCCCACTGGAAAATTTCTTTTTCTGGTGTTTGATTACTGAAGCTCTGTATATATTATAGGTATTTGTAGCTACTTATAGCTACAGGTATTAGCCTCAGTCTGAAGTATACCTGGTATAGATTTTTCTCTTGTGCTGTAGGCTGTCTTTTTACTCTAATAAAGGCTCCTTTGCTATGAAGTAGCACTTTCATGCAATCCCATTTGTCAACAGTTGTGGCTCTTATCTGTAACGTTGGAGTCCTTTTTAGAAAGTCCATGTATGTGCCTATATCTTGATATATTTACCTATAATATTTTCAGCATTTGAGGTTCTTTCCCCCCCCCCATGAATGACGATGACGTCACTCATCCTGAGGACATCTGGCGGTCGCGGGAATTGAACTTGCCACCTCGGCCGCCGCGGGCGGGCGCCTGTCCCCAGAGCCACCTCTCCGGGTCGCTATAAACTTTTTTTTTTTTTTTCGATGAATGACGATGACGTCACTCATCCTGAGGACATCTGGCGGTCGCGGGAATCGAACTCGCCACCTCGCCCGCCGCGGGCGGGCGCCTGTCCCCAGAGCCACCTCTCCGGGTCGCT
>CABHPH010124848.1:0-27861 GCA_902168325.1 Peromyscus nudipes
ACACACACACACACACACACACACACACACACACACACACACGCCCCCATCCCCCATGTGAAAGCCAGACAACCTCAGTCATTGTTCCTTAGGTATCAACTCTCTTGGTTTTTTGTTTGTTTTGTTGTTTTGTTTTTATTTTAGTGACAGGGTCTCTGTTTCTTATTCATCTGGAACCAAACAGGCTGGGCTGGCTGTCCTAGGAATCTGCCTGTCTTCGCCTTCCGGAGTTGGGATTACAACTGCCATGCCCATTTTTTTTTTATTATTTTTTTTATTTTAAAGCAAGGGTTCTATGTATTGAACTCAGGTCCTCATGATTACAGGGCAAACACTTTACTGAGTTATCCCTCAGGCCCCTTGTCTTTAACCACTATGTGTGATTGCTTTTCTGAAGCCAAACACAAACACAGCTTTTCAGACAACAGCCAGAGATGGACAGGGCTTTCTGCTCTTGTGGTCAATTATGTCACAACTAGTGCAACCTGTTGTCCTGATTTGTCCAGGTCTAGGCAGTTCCCTGGAGTGTGGCACATTAAGCACTCACTCACAAGAGGATGGCTGGATGGTCACTCTTGTAACATCCAGACTCTAAGCACGTGCACTTGTGACTTGATTGCCACAGTCAGGGAACAGAGCACATATTTTGCACAAATCACTGATGATGTGTGGCCCAAATCCCAGATCCAGCTTCATCTATCCTCTGCGGTGCTTAGGGCTGTAGCCAAATTCCCCTGTTCTGAAAATATTTATCTGTTAGGCCAAAGATGTCCAATCTTTTAACAGCTTGACATAATGCTGTTGTGAACAGATGTGATAGACTGTTTTCATGATTATTCTGGGATGCTTGCAGCCTGTAGACAGGAGGTCAGACACGCCTGTGTAAGGCTCTGAGTTAAGTCAGCCCAGCATGTACGTAGACCAGCATTCATCCTTAGAGTATTTCTGAAGTTCATCTGAGAAATAAGTCATCCGGAATTGGTGTTATAGAAGGTAAATATTACCAAGGTTCAGTGCCAACACAAGGTGTCCATCTGACCTTGGGCACCTCACTTCACCTGTCTGATCCTGGGTGTCCTGGTCTGTAAGGGTGAGTTGGTACTTGGATGCAGGTTCTGAGTACTTTGTACTGGGCTCTGTGCCAAGCACTTTTTCGGAGCTATTTCACAATAAGGTGTATATGATGATCTCATCAATACTCTAAATAGGAGTGGGAGCTCTGGGGAAAATGTCCCAGCTGTTGGCAGCAGAGTCAGGAAGCAAAGCCACACTGTGTGGTTCCAAAGCCCACACTCAGCTACTCTGCGATGCTGACTTCAACTATTCCTGTGGAGATGTAGAGATGAAGAGACATACCAATTAGGAACCCAAACCAGGAGGTCCCCAAACCAGAAGGTGGTCATGAGGGCAGTGCAGGAAGTGTTTGTAGAAGCATCTCTTTAGTAATGACCTCCTGAAGGCACTTTTGGCTCAGACACTTGCTGAATTCACCCTCTGGCTCAGAGTGCCTTGAAGTGCCCCCACCCCAGAAGAATGCATTTGATGTGATCAGCAGGTCTGATGCATAGCTCAGGCCCTAGGAAGTTCCCTCCTTTATGGAGAAGTGAAACTAGAGTCTTCTAAGGGTAGCTGGCCTGTCATCTGAGCCTCACTGTGGAGTGGCAGGAAGGAGTCAGCTCAGTGAACCTGTGGCTGTGGCTACCTGCTGATGTCTTTGATCTGTGGTGGTGCCCTGCCAAGGGGAGCAGAGACTTTTCTTGGCTCTCTCTCTGTCTCTTGTCATTTTCAGAATAAAAATGACCATCTCTTCTCACCCTACATTTCTTCTTTCTTGATTATTATTTTCTGACAGCGAGTGACTATATTATTCAAAACACAAGGAAGAGGGCCAAAAAGTATAACCATTCAGTAAATTTTTACTGAATGAACACATCAGTGTGTTAGGCTTTATGATAAACCTACATATATATGATTTTCCTTAAATCTTATAATAACCTTAAAGATAGCATTCTTTTTATTCACGGGTTACCTACAAATGTGCCCAGCAAAGCCAAGTAACTTTAATACGCGCGCGCGCACACCCCAACAATGCAAATTTAGTTGTGCCTTTTTTCAAATACTACACCATTGTCCTGCACTGCTTTCCTATGTGGGCACATGGTTTATCATTTACACATGCACCCCCTGTAACACAGCTGCAGATCTATGTCCTGTGTAATATGCACATGTATACTGTCTACACACAGTCATGTGTGAAGGTACCTGTCATCTTTTGCTGCATAAGAAACAAGCCCCAAAGCTGCAGAGGGCTATGCAAACAAGTATTTATGTCTCACACCTAGGTCTGAGGTTTAGCTGAAGAGGATTAGGTCATGACCACACTCAGGTTCAACTCTTGCATTTGCTTGTGAGGCTCAGACTAGAGAAATAATGGTTTCTTCTTAGCAGTTTCTAGAAGGGTGAAGCAGAGCCATCTGGCATCTTTTAAGGCTGGGATGGGTATGGGGTTACTTCTTCCCTCATTCTGTTGGCAAAAACGAGTCTGATAGGAACAGGGAAGGACTTTTGCTCTTTTCACAAGGTGGGGCCCTGACTGCTGAGTACGGCAGCCATCAAGAAAGCAAGTATGTGCTGGCAAGGAGGAGGACAAAAGGGAACCGTGATACACTGCTAGCGGGGTGTAAACGAGACAGCCACACAGTGGAGATCGTTATGGAGCTTCATCAAGATCTAGCATGTGGCCTGCCCTTCTGCTCCTGGGTATTTGCTCAGAGAACTCCAAGTCAACACCTCCAAGAGACACTTCGCATCCAGGCATGTCACAGAACCACGCACAATAGCTAAGCTGTGGAGTCAACCTTGGTGTCCCTGTGGAGGATCAGATGAGTACAATGTGGCTTAAAGACGTACTGGATCTTTTCAGCCACAAAGATGAAGGAAGTTATGTCATTCTCAGGGAAGCGTATGCTGCCAGAGAGCATCATAGTAGATGGATTAAACCTGTCTCAGAAAAACAGGATGTTTTCTCTTGTGTGTTGGTCCTAGACTTTATCTAGATACATTAACCTTCTGTGTACAGATGACATCAAAGTAGAATGAAACTGTCCTGGGCTCAAGGAGACTAATGGGGGAGGGAGAGAGAAAAGGAGGATGGTGGGATACAGGGGTGTGGACTATGTTCCAAGCACATGATACTTTTACATAAAATGGCCTATGTAACCCAGAATTACAAAATGATCTAGACAAAACCACAATAACACAATACCCTGGTGTGTCACATTTTCAGCATGTCAGGTTGTGCTTGTGCAGCTTGATCCCAGGATCCCAGATCCGACAAGTTTGTTGATGGGCTTTTACTGAGACTGATTTTCTTATTTGAAAAGTGGGGTTCAGGGTGGCCAGCTTGTGCTGGGAGCCAGCTTTGAGCAGAGTACACACTCTGCGCTCCCCGACCTTATAAAGAGGTAACAGGGACAAGGTCTTGAACTGCGAATCTACCAATGTCCTTATTTTCTGCGATTGCCCTGTGATCTTCCAGACCCCTCTGTGAGCCTCATAGAATGGTGTGTGAAGTGGGTGTGAAGCAGGTCTCCACTCCCCGGAACACAGGATGGAGTAAATGTAAAGGGTAGGTAAAAATCCCAAAGGCACCCTGTCCATATCAGCTGCTCCTATTAAAATAAAAATGATTCTTCCAACAGAATTAGCTCAAGTGGGGCTATCGTGACACCTCAGTCAGCAAAGTGCTTGCTGTGCAAGTTGGGAACTCTGACCCACGTAAAAAAGCCAGCTGTGGTGGCACATGCTTGTAACCCCAGCCAGTCCAGCTGAATTGGCAAGGTCCAGACTAAATAAGAGACCTGTCTCAAAAGCAAAGGCTGAAACTTCCTGAGTAATGACATCTGAAGTGGTCTTCACATGTGTGTACACACATACCCTGCATTAGTGTATGTGTACCCCCACATGAATACACATGCATAGATGTGGACACATGCACACACACACAAGACCTACACACATTGTCATGCTTCTCAAAGCCATGCTTGTAGATTGTTCTCTGTTGGCCCCACCCTGATGGTGGAATGCCTTTCTGTACACTGTGAATATATGTTGCTCTGATTGGTTGATAAATAAAGCCGTCTGGCCTATGGCAAGGCAGCTTAGAGGCAGGCGGGAAATTCGAAGAGAGAGACAGGAAGAAGGTGGAGGGCAGGGGAGAGAGACACCAAGGAGCAACATGTAATGGGATGCAGGTAAAGCCATGAAACGTGGTGATACATAGATTACTAGTTATGGGCTAATTTAAGATATAAGAGCTAGCTAGCAAAAGGCTTGAGCCATGGCCATGCAGTTATAATTAATATAAGCCTCTGTGTGTTTACTTGGGGGACTCGAGTGGGAGAGATTTGTCCTGACTGCCAGCAGGCCGTAACACAGGAAATCTTTAGACTACACCACCCTGTGTTCTGCTGTGGCTGCCTTCCTCCTGATTTTGCTCTATCTTTTTACTTATAGACTTCCCCTGAGGTTTGTTCTTCCTGACTTGGCATAAGTTTACATCCCTCTAGGAACATCTAGATGTATTTTACTGATGTAATTCTGCCTGGCTAACCTATGACCCAGGGCTGACTCAGTCTGCTATCCCTAGCAGGGTTTCTTGCTGGACACTGCAGTCTGACTGTGGCATTTGAACCAGTGAACAAGAGTCACAGCATCCTATAACTCCAGCTCCATGCTGACACCCTCTTCTGAACTCTGTGGGCATCTGCTACGGTGGTTTGAATGACATGTCCCCATAGTCTTGGGCATTTGAATACTTGGTTCCCAGTTGATGTCACTGTTTTGACATTTTAGGAAATGTGGCCTTGATGGAGGAAGTACATCACGGGAAGCAGGCTTTGAGGTTTGTTGAGCCTTGTGACATTCCCAGTACCCACTCCCTGCTTTGTGTGTGAGGGCTGAGATGCTAACTTTCAGCTTATGTTTCTGACTCCACGCCTGCCTCTTTCCCACCATCTCGGAATCTTATCCTGGAGTCAGCCCCAAAAAACCCTTTCTTCTACAAATCACCTTGGACATGGTGTTTTATTCCAACAACAGAAAAGGAACTGATACACCTGTATTCATGTGCATATACTGTACATAAAGCTATAATTTAAAATAATAAAGGTAAGTCCTATAAAAGTGTTAAAAAGTCAACCAGAGAAGAGGCAGTGGGTGGCCTTCAGAAGCCCTCAGGCAGCAGCTTGGATGTGCAGGGACTGGGTAGGGGTGAGAGGGAGTTCTTGTTGCCTGTAGAGTCCCCCTCAGAGCTGTCAAACTGGAATCTTTGTAGTTTAGACTGTCTGTTAATAATAGTGTCAGGGAAATACATTCTGCCTACAAATGCATGACCTTTAATTTTTTTTTTCTCAGAATTTCCCAAGATACGCTCAGACTCTTCCTGTCAGTGTGGAAGGTTCTGATGCTGCCTGGAGCACTGTGTTTGCATTGGCCAACTGCTCATCGCTGTAGCAATTCGCTCCTGATCTCAAGGTCGATGTCAAATAATTTTAGCTGGGTTAAGTCTCCTTATTGAGTAACTGGAAGATGAACCATGAAGGTGGGATGCGGGGAGGACAGGAAGCAGTCCTCTTTCGTAGAGGTCCTTTGATTTCTGAAGACACAAGAAGGCTGCTAGCTCTTCTGTGAAAGGCCCAGGTGGCCTTGGACAGGGGAGAAGGGAACAAAGTTCTGGCATATGCCTGATGCAGTACCCAGCACTGGACAATGACCTGGGCCCTCATGCTGATAACCTACGTTGTGAGTAAATGTTGGAGATTAAGAAACTGAGGGCTGGCTGATAGCTCAGTCCGTAAAGTGCTGCCTTCACAAACATGAGCAGCTGGACTTGATTTCCCAGAACCCATGTGAAAAAGCCAGGTGTGGTGACACACACCTGAAACCCCAATTCTGGAGAGATGGAGACAGATGCATCCCTGAGGCTGGCTGACCAGCTAGCCTAGCCTACTCGGTGAGCTCCAGGCCAATGAGAGACCCTGTCTCAAAAAATAAGGTGGATAGCGCCTGAGGAATGACATCGAGGTTGTCTCTGGACTTACATGCACATGGAAAAACATTCACTGGCACAACATGTGCACCTGTACATAGACATATGCATCTGCACACACATGTGCATCTGTATATACACATGTGTACTTGAACATACATGTGTACTTGTACATACAAATGTGCATCTCTACACACATATTCCTCTACAGACACACGTGCATCCCCAATACACGAGCATCTGCACATACATAGGCACTTGTTCAGACATGGGTATCTCCCCACACATGTGTACTGCCACACAAACTTTTATCCACCCACACACATGCACACATATACACATGAAACTGAAGGTGAGGAACTTGTGGAGCCAGGCTTTGGTCTGGGTAAAGCCCACGTTTTCTCTTCCTTTCACTTGTCCTCCAAAGTTAGCCTTCAAAGTCTCATCACTCTGTGCCTGTCTAGCAGCACAATGACTCCATGGCCATCTGGGAGCACCATGACTCTGTGCCTGTCTAGGAGCACCACCGTTAGGGCACACCAGTGGAGTGCCACAAACAGTGTTAGCTTCTCTATGGCCCTTCCGTCTTCTTTGGATCAGGTCTTCAGGTTCAAGTCTTAGTTCACATCTAGACTGTGTCTGAGCTCATGTCGAGTTCTAGAGTACACAGTGCCACTGAGCTGTCTTCACTCTGGAGCCACAGCCCTGAGATTTGGTTTAACATCCTCCATTTCCAATCACACCACTCCTAGGGTGGACTGGTGTGATCCCCAAGGGCTGCTTTAAGAGAGTCTGATGACACAGCAATGAAGCTCAGACTAACCCAGGATGAGCTGCCTGGTGAAGGAGATCCGAGCAAGGCACCGGAAGCAGCTACATGCTATGGTTTTTTTTTTTTTTTTTTTTTTTTTTTTTTTTTTTTAGTTGTTGTTTGCAAGCCTCAGGTTTCTTCATCCACAAAGTGCTATATTGATGTACCTCTGAGAGTAATGTGGGCATTGAGATGCCTGCATTTATATTACACATAGTGCTCGTCAATTGGTTTAAAAGCACACGTGACTTTTACTAGCAGATGGGAAACTATAACAGGACACAACATCTATTCATCTCATTTAATTCCTACAAAGTAGATCTTGCCTTCATCTCATCTTATAGGTGTGGAAACTGAGGCACAATGAGGCAGAACTCCTTGACTGAGACCCTAGATCAGGGCTAGGATTCTGTTTCCGGCCATCCAGCTCTTAAGCCTCAAATGAGTGGTCTTTTAGGATGGAATTCTTGTTGTAAGATGTCTTTTCTTTGGTTACTCTTGTATCCATACTTTCTTGTCTTTGGGTCTTAGCATAGCCACCTCACTAAACTGAAAATAATTCTATTCATTTATTTGTTTGTTATTGAGTGTTTATTTAGTTTTTGGCTGAGGCAGGGTTGGCCTTGATATAGCCCAGGCTGGCCTTAAATATATGATCCATTCTGCCTCAGTCTCTGAGTGCTAGGATTTAGGCATGCATTGCTACATCCTGCTAGTTTTCCTCTTTAGCTTGACATTCTCAGGTTCATTGTGAGTCTTAGTTTGGCCTCTTTCAGGAAGCCTCCAGTGAGATATCTCCTTCCACACCCCTTTACTTCCTCCCACCAAAACACCTAGGTGAAATATGTTATGATCCCCTGGGCATAGTCTATGACTCCAAAGAGATGGGCTTTTTTTTTTTTCCCTGTGTTGTTCATTTGTGATTTCCTCCCTAGCACTGAGCATCTTGTTTGGCACACAGTAGATGCTCAAGAAGTATTTATTCTGTGGCTGGGTAAGCATTTCTGACTCAAAACTGTATGCAACAGAGTTGAGCTAAATTAAAGCAACAAGGACCACATTTTACTTGGCAAGGTTTAATTACCGGAATACCCTAGCTTGGCTGACTTAGTTGCGGAGGGTGTGGAGCAAGGCCAGGTGTAGATCTACCTCAGCCACCAGGACAAATCTTCAAGGGCTTGGAGACAATAAGACATGCAGCTACTTCTATGAAGCCCTAACAAAGTCACTAGGCTTGGAAGATTCTAGAACAAAGGTTGGTAAACCGCAGTTACCAGACCAAATTTGGTTCCTTGATCATTTTTATTTTGGTAAAGGAGGTAAAAGAAAAGATTGGGACAGGGTCTCATGCAGCTCAGGCTGGCTTTGAACTCCCTATGTAGATAAGGATGATGGTGGGTACTAGGACTATAGGTGTGCACTAGCACGGCTCATGATGGGTTCAGTTATTTCTGGAAAGGTTTTTATAACCAATTTGCCATTGTCATTGACTCACACTTCTAGAATGTGTGGACAGAGCAATCCTCCTTCCCCTCAAGGAAATGAGCTCTGGGCACTGGAACCAGTATCTTCTGAGACCTGCTGATACTTTATTTCATTGCTGCTCTGTTCATTTATTTAATGTAACAAATTTATTTCCTGTCGTTATGAAAGAGGCTCACACACTGAAAAACTGGAAAACTTAGAAAGGAGGGGAAAAGCATCATTTTCCTTAGAGCCTTCTTCCCGTGTCTGTTTTATTGCTGTTCATCACAGATACTTACAACTTCATTGTAAATATATATTTGTAATTGAATACTTTTTTTTCACTTAGCAAAATGGGATTTTTCCAGGTGTAATCATACAGTTAAAAAAACCAAAACCCCATGTTTTCTCTTATTTCTATCTCCTTTGAATAAAAAACCAGCTAACATGGATACAAGGAGAAAAGACAGCAGACTCTAATGAAAGTAAGAGTCCCTGGACCTTTTCTCCTCTGCCTCCTCCCAAGTGCTGCTTCCCAGTGGCGACTGTTAGAAACGCTGTTCCATTTTTAGGACTTTCTGGTGTTTGTCTCTGTCAGTCCACATAAGATGCTTATGCAGCCGTTTCTTGATTTATCATTTTAAGACAGTCTATTGACTCGCTGGATTCAGCCTATTGACTTGCCCATTCCTCCCCCAATCTGTCCTCCACTTTTCCCACTCCCGATTTGTAAGAAGTAATATATGCTCATAGAAAAATCTCAGCAAGGGAGTTGCAGACCCTACAGCATCTTCCGCACCAAGTCAGCGCTCACCACCGAAATAACCATGAAGCAATCCCATCACTTAGTGAAGTAAGACTTACAATGCCTGTCATCCAAGGGGGAAAAAAACAAAACAAAACAAAACAAAACAAACTACTGTAGGGCTGGTGAGATGGCTCAGTGGGTAAATGTGCTCGCCACCAAGCCTGATGACCTACCTGAGTTCAACCCCTGGGACTGTAAGGTAAAAGGAGAAAACTGACTTTTACGGGTTGTCCTGTGACCTTCACATGTATACCACGGTACATGAGCACCCACATACACACATGCACACATACTAAACACATAAAATTACTTTTAAGGTAGCTATATTTTTAAAAAAGAAAAAAAAAAGTAACTTAATGTCTTACTTAGGGTTACTATTTCTGTGATAAACACCATGACTAAAAGCAGCTTGGCGAGGAAAGGGTTTATTTGGTTCATGCTTTCACAGCATACTTCATTAAAGAAAGTCAGGGCAGAAATTCAAGGCAGGAACCAGGAGGCAGGAACTGAAGCAGAGACCATGGAGGAGTGCTACTCACTGGCTTACCCAGTTTGATTTCTTATACAGCTCAGGCCCACCTGCCCAGGAATGGCACTACTCTCAGTGGGCTGGGCCCTCCCACATCAATTATTAGTCAAGAAAATGCCCTGTAGGTTTGCCTACAGGCCATCAGATGAAAGTATTGTCTCATTTGAAGTTCACCCTCTGGGATAACTTCCACTTTTGTCAAACTGACAGAAAACCACCTGGGATTCCTGACTACTTTGATGAACCTTAAGCTGGGATCTTCATGCCCACTCCTAAATATTCCAGAGTCTCATATTTCTTTCTTCCAGGTTTCCTGTGTGTCTGTGGCAAGTTAAAGATGACTGCAGGTGTCTGGATGCTTTAGCGTTAGGAAATGGGTTGTGTGTCGTCCATGTGTCATGTCATGTCCCCCCCTCCCCCGCGTGCGCACTCTCCAGCCAGGACTGACCCAGGGCAACTCGGACTGTTGGAGCATAAGACTACGATGTCATGAGGGCTGTGGTCCTCGCTGTCAAGAGGTCAGGATTCTTTGCTTACTATCTCTTGGAACTTTTGATCTTAAAGCCCTTAATCACTTGTGGAATCTCTGAGGCCCCTGCTGGGGAGACACATGGAGAGGCCTCTAGACACTGTGAAGAGCAGGAGGGGCCCCACTGAGCTTCCAGCTGTCTGGATTTCTCAAGGGCTAGCATGTCACTGAAGCTGTCTGGGACCCTTCAGCCCAGAGCCATCTGGATGCCATAGCCTCAGTGGACATCATGTGGAGCAGAATAATGACCCAGATGGGTACTGCTTGAGTCCCTGACACTCAGAATTCTGAGACATGATAAAAACTCAGTGTGCCACACAGGACGCTGTGAGTCAGTCATCTGCCGTCTTCTTCCCACTGGCTTTTGCATACATCAAAAATTTCTCCACTACTCCCTAGCTTCATCACCTGGCTCATCCTGGCAGCTGCAAAAAATCAGAATCTCAGGGAGTGGTGATGGAGGCTCTTACCCCCAATCCAGCATGATCAGGGTCATTCTTTGTACATTTTAGAAATTATTATTTATTCAGTGTAATGGATGATAGGTGAGTGCTCTACTACTGAGCTATATTCCAAACCCTTAAATTTATTTTTTTAAGTAATTACGTGTGGTGATATTGTGTCCCTCCAATATATTGTGCACCCTAATAAACTTATCTGGGGTCAGAGAACAGAACAGCCACTAGATAGACATAGAGGCCAGAAAATGGTGGCACTCACACCTTTAATCCTAGCATTCCAGAGGCACAGATCCATCCGGATCTCTGTGAGTTCAAAGCCACACTGGAAACAGCCAGGTATGGTGCCACATACCTTTAATCCCAGGAAGTGATAGCAGGAAGCAGAAAGGTATATAAGGCATGAGGACCAGAAGCTAGAGTTTTTTTTTTTTTTTTTTTTTTTTTTTTTTTTTTTAAAGCTTTTAGGCTTTTAGCAGCAGTACAGCTGAGATCCATTCGGATGAGGGCTCAGAGGCTTCCAGTTTGAGGAAACAAGGTCAGCTGAGAAGTTGGCAAGGCGAGGTTGGATGTGGCTTGTTCTGTTACTCTGATCTTTCAGCCAATATCTGGCTCCCGGGTTTGTTTTTATTAATAAGACCTTTTAAGATTCATGTTACAATTATGTCTATGTGTATGTTTGAGTATGTGCAAGTGTGTGTGTGTGTGTGTGTGTGTGTGTGTGTGTGTGTAATATGTGTATGGAGGCTAGAGGACAGTCTCAGCTGTCATTGTCAACTGCTATACACCTTGCTTTTTGAGACAGGTTCTCTTATTGGTTTGGCACTCACCAAGTAGGCAAGGCTGACTGGCCAGGGAGCTCCAGAGATCCCTCTCTACCCACCCAGCACTGTAACTACAAGTGTGTGCCACCACAGCTGGCTCTTTTAAAAATGTGAATTCTGAGAGATTGAACTTAGGTCCTCATGCTTGAAAGTCAAGCATATTTCCAACTCAGGGACCACCTTGGGTCTTCAAAGTAATTAAAAGAATTTATTTAACTTAATGTGTGTGTGTGTGTGTGTGCGCGCGCGCGCGCGTGCGTGCGTGTGCAGGCACGTGTGTGCCCATATGTATGTTTTGGGTGCCCATGGATGCCAGAAGGGGTGTCAGATCATTTGGAGCTGGAGTTACAGGCATTTGTAACCCCCGCAATAGGTTCTCAGATCTTAATTCTGCTTCTCTGATACAGTAGTAAGTACTTTTAATCACAGAGCATCTCTCCAATCACTGAAGTAATTTTTGATTGGGTGTCAAACAGTGTGAATCTTGTGTATTAGCCAGTTGTGTGTTGGGTACTGTCCTAGGTTCAGCTTTGAGCCAAAGAGCCTGCTCTCCTGTGCTTCCTGTGAGTATGAGGAAGACAATAAATATCCAGAGCACACAAGCCTTGCACGATCACAGACAGCGTCATTAGGAACACTAACCCTACACACTCATCATACTAAAGCAGTTGTGTAATATTTGATTGAGTATCTATAACATCACTTAATGAGCCCTCTCCTGATAGGATCCTTAAATTATTTTCTCCAATAGGAACCATTGCAGAAGCCTAGGAATTTAAAAGTTCAAGTTCAACCAGCAGAAGTGGAAAGATCACTCTGGACTTCATGGAGAGAGCAGCCTCTCCTACACTTGGGACTGAGGCTGGAGTTTTGTTGACACAGGAAGTAGGATGGTCCTGGGTTGGACTGTCCTATTTCAAGTTCCTCTGGACAGCAAGTGAGCTGACTGGGGTCAATAGGATAGCATAGAAGACTTTGGACATCATCTTTAAAGTCTCCCATTCTTTGACTAAACCATGTTCCCCAGTATGTGTTCTGTGTCCAGGCCTAGCCTCAAGGTACTTACTCTGTAGGTATATACCTTGCCCCTGTTTCACCCCTTGCCTTCTCCTTGGCCTGTGTTACTATTCTGCATTGAATGTCTGACCTTTTCTTCCATAGACCTCCAGCCCCTTGGAATGACCGGACTGTGACAGATGCTGCTGCATCACCCATGTCCCCTCTGGACCCAGGACTCCTTTCACTAGCCCTTGTAGCAAAACTTAGGCTTCCTGCAGATACTAGAGCACACAGGGTCCTTGTGGATCAGAGACAAGGACACTCAGGAAGGTGTCCCTTCAGGCACCCACTGAGGGTGGCTGTCCCACATCCCCACCCTAGAGTGGTGCCTGCTCCATGCTTTCTCCAGAAGCCCCCAGTGGGACTGAGCTTTAGCTGTCCCCGTCGTGACCTGCTCAAGCTGACCTGGACTGCCTTCCTTCATCTCTCCCTTCCCCACTCTCCTGCCACCGTTTCTGAGGACAACCTTCTAAAGAAGCCACTTGGCTTCTCTTCTAGTTTCCTTTCTGTCTCTGTGATAAAAGCTCTGAACAAAGCCTTGTGTGGTGACGCACACCTTTAACCCCTGACTTGGGAGGTAGAGGCAGGTGGATCTGTGTGAGTTTGAGGCCAGCCAGTGAGACCCTGTCTCAAAAACAAACACAAACAAGCAAGCATCAGTAACAATAACACTCTGGCCAAAAGCAACTTAGGGGAAGAAAGGATTTATTTGTCTTACAATTCAAGATTATAGTTCATCACTGAAGGAAGTCAGGGCAGGAACTCATGCAGGAACCTGAAGCAGAAAATACCTAGGGATGCTCCTTGCTCACTCACAGGCTCATGCTTAACTAGCTTTTTTATATAGCCCAGGACCATCTGCCTAGGGATGATGCCACCCACAGAAGGCTGTAACAGGAATTTCTAAAGGATCTTTTAAGGGGCCATTCTACATCAGTTAACAATCAAGAGAGTCCCCACAGACAACCTGATCTAGATAGTTCCCCAGTTCCTCAAAATCTAGGCTCTTAGATGACTCTAGCTGTCAAGGCCGAGTTCTAATATTCCTCTTAGGATTTGCTTCTGTGAAACCCAACCTAAGACAAGGAAGGATACTAGGAGCTGTGGATACAGCCTAGTGTTGAAAAGTGGTTCAGCATGGTATCCTTTGGGTATTTTCTAAGCTGAGACCGAGGATGAGTAAGGCATAACTGAGAAAGCAGACGTGGAGAGTGTTCTTGGCACAGGGAACAACCAATCAACCCAAGGGTCCTGGAGCAGGAGTGGTGGAGTACCTGGAATGAGCTGGAGTGTGGTAGGCGTGTTGGAAAGATACACGGCCTGAAAGTGAATTTACCTTTACGCGTCTCTCTCCTCCAGCTTTGTGTCTTGTTCCCTGCTGATACACATTTCTTTCAGTTCTCTTATGGTCTGGTTTCATTTACGTGCATCTGAAATGAAATCTCTAATGTTAACAGTCTCGTCAGACGTGAAGGCCTCATTTCTCTTTGGTTCTTTTTCACCGAGCACTATCTATGAATTTCTGGGAGAGGATATGAGGGTTTTGATTTTTTTTTTGGTGTGACCACATTATGTTAATTTCCCTATTGTCTCAGAGTATGAGAACATAAAAGCAATAACTCATTTATATGAAGGCTGAATGTGCAGAGAGGTTGTCATGGAAACCAGGGGGAAATATTCGTGATGGCTTGAGTACACTGTGTAACCCCTGTTAAAAGATTGAACACAGAACTTATTTACCCAATTGGGTGGTTTGTGAAAGAGATGAAAAAAATCAACATGATAAATTAGATTTTTTTTTCTTTTTTTGGTTGGAGCAAAGAGACGATGAACAACTGCTGGGGGTGTGTGACTTTTATTTAAACAATTATTTCTTTATCCTGAATACTTTAGTCTTGATGCTAAATGGATGTGAGGTTGTAAGGGAAGGAGTTCAGGGCTGAGGAACAGGCACATCTGCTCATGGGAAAGGCAAGCTTAGTGTGCCCGTGACTCTTGATGTGCCGACCTTGAGCCCATTCGCAGTCCACGCTCCAGAGCCTCAGTCAGGGCGGGTGGAGAAACATGAACATTTTACCACCATTTTCTGCTTTGCTTCTGGAAGGGCCGTTTCTTCAGGGTTGTTTCTTTTATGGTTGACTTTGTCTTTGCTTTTTATTTTTGAGAAGAAATCGTGCCAGCTCTTCCTAAGTAAGCCTTCAAAGAAAGACCCTGGGAGGCAGAGGAGGAAACAGAGCTAGGGGCAGAGTGTGGTATTCATGTGTGATCCAGTGGCAGACAGGGCTGAGATGTCGACCAAGGGGTTCCACCAGAACCATTTGCAGGGTTGCATCAGGCATGGTTGGCAATCAGGTCCTGGGTTCAGGAGACTAGTGGTTCTGTTGTAATGTCCCATCTCTAGGCTTCCCCATGGGATGTGGTTTTTGAGTAGCTTCTACTCCAGATCACTGTAATCCCACCCTCCTCTTCCATTACCTTCTCAAATCCCACTCTTCCATAGTGCTTAGCCCCAGGCTCACTTTGTCCTCAGCTCTGTGAGGACACAACATGGAGACAGGAAGCAAGCTTTTGTCAGACACCAATCTACTTGCACCATGAGGGAGGACTTCCAGCCTTTAGAACTGTTAAGAACACATTTTCTGTTGTTTAGGAGCTGCCCAGTCTAGCACCTGTTACAGAAACCTGGCTGGACCAAGACAGTTCCATCGGATCATCCCAAGAGGCTGTGTGTGTGCCCAGTAAGGGTTCCAGCATGTCCTGATAACTGTTTATAACAAGATTTCCCAAACTTCTTTGAGGATCCACATTTCATTTGTTTTTCCTTCCCAAGCACCAAACACCAGAATCTTCTGGGAACAGTATTATGGGATAGATTTAATTTTCACAGAGGATCTGTGTCAGGCATGAGCTCCCTTTGTGTATGTGTGTTTGTGCGTGTGTGTGTGTGTGTGTGTGTGTGTGTGTGTGTGTGTGTGTGTAGGTGAGGAACAGAAACCCTAAGATACTCAATGACTATTATTTCTTGATATATGTGCTTTTTTAAAATTAAAAATAGATTTTTTATATAATATATTCTGGTTACAGTTTCCCCTATATCAGCTACTCTCCCTCCCCTCCCATCCAGATCCATACCCTTTCTGTCTATCATTAAAAAAAATCAGGCATCTAAGGACTAATAATAAAATAAGATACAATACAATAAGATAAATAAAAACCAAACAAGTCAGAATAGGACAAAATAGCCAAATATGAAAAAGATCCAAAGAAATAGCACAAGAAACACATAAAGACATAGAAACACACATGTTCATACATATAGGAATCTCATAAAAACCCAAAACCAGAATCCATAATATATATGCAAAGGACCTGTAAGGTAGGAAAACAAAGTGCCCTGACTTAACATTATGAGACCAAGAACCTCCATCCATCGACACTGTTGAGTTCATTGTGAGTTGGCCGTCTACAGCTGGGCATGGGGCCTGCCCTAAGAGTAATTTGTTTCCCTAGTGAAACTCTGTTGGAGAAAACAAATTTTTTCATTTGCAATTGGAGACAGTTTCTGGGTTAGGGGTGGGGGCATGTGTCCACTTCTCCTTCAGCTGTAGGCCTTCTGGTGCAGACCTGTGCAGGCCCTTAGTCTCTGTGATTCCTATGTGTACCAGCCCTGTTGTATCTAGAAGGCCTTGTTTCCTTGGTGTCCTGTCCCCTCTGGCTCTTATACTCTTTCTATCTTCTCTTCCTTAGAGTTCCCTGGGCCCCAAGGAGAGGAATTTGATGGAGACAGCCTTTTCAGTGCTGATTGTGTGAAGATCTCTCACTGTGGCTATGGGCCTCTTTACTTGTTCTCATCTGCTGCAGGAGGAAGTTTCCCTCATGATGGCTGAGTCAGGCCAGGTATGTGGATACTCAATGACTTGTTCTCAGCATCATGACGAAGAGCCACCAGGTATGTTTTTCTTCTGTCTCAGGAGGCCCACCACTCATGGTGGGAAAGCCCCTGCTACCAAAGCTCTTACACAGGAAAGTCAGTATGTCACAATTCACTTGGAGAAAATGCCAGGAAGAGTCTGCATACCCAACCAGAGGGGAGTGGGTATTTGCGTCCATACAGTAGAGTGTGAGGTGTGTACATAACATGCTCAAAATGTGAGATGGCACAATGCTGGAACGATGAATGGTGAATGGAGGTCGATGACGGGCTGGAGAGATGGCTCAGTGGTTAAGAGCTCATATGTTCTTGCAGAGGACCCACGTTTGGTTTCTAGCACCCACGTCAGGCCGCTCACAACGTCTGGAGCTCTAGGGGATCTGATACCTTCTTCTGGCCTCTGAAGGTACCTACACACACGGCATACTAATACACACACATTAAAAAACAAGTAAAATGAGAACCGTGCAAGTGCAAGTATGGGGTAAAGCAGAAGAAAGAAGACTTGAAGTAATGTCTGTGTTCAGAATGTAGGTGGGTGAGCTCAGGTCCCCAGGGGGCAAAAGACCAGACAGAATTAGCTGTGCAAGAACTGCCTTAGAGGAGGCTCAGTCCGTGATGGAACACAGGAAGAGCAGGGCAAGCCCGAGCCACATGCAAGGCCAGCATCTCTGAAAGGCTGGTGGGAGCAGAGGCTGACTAGGAAGAAGCTTGGGTTCAGCCTCGTTCTGAGAACGCCTCAGTCAGGAAAATAGGAAGTTCCTGAGACACACATCTTACCCTGGGTTGGAAAAACTCAATTTGAGGAAGTATGCTGCACTTAGCATTTGTCTGGTACAACCACGGTACTGGGTCCAGGAGAACAGTGGCTAGAGGCTGTCCATCAGGTTCCCTAGTTTAAGATCTGAGCAGGGAACTCCCACAGGTGCAAGCCACTGGTGCGTTATTATGGTAGAAGACTTTATGAAGCAGGTTCTGTGCTCTGGTTCCTAACATGCTAGAGACACACACACACTCACACAGCAGTTACACCAAGCAGATAGAAGGTGGCCATTTATCACTTATAGACAGATAGCAGGTGACAGTAGAAGGCTTGGGCTCACTGTCACTCATCCTGAGATTCAGAAAAGCTGCTGCAAGATGAGCAGAGTCATTGCTGTGCATGTCTTACTTGCACTGTGGCTAAGGTACCCCTGAAAGCAGCCTGGTCTGGTTTTTTTATTTTATTTTATTTTATTTTATTTTATTTTATTTTATTTTATTTTTATGCCCCTGGCTTGTACGACTCAGGATTAAGTGGATGCCTTGTTTTTAGGGATGGAACAGAGTCCAGGCTCTTCTGGATGGGCACACTCTGTCTCAAAATGTTTCATTCCTGGTTATTCTTCAGAGCTACGAGTGAGCAGACCTGGGCTTGGGAGTAGATAGATCAAAGGCCACCCGTGACATTCGCTGAGTGCACATTGCCTGTGATCTTGAAGATGGAATCCATAGGCTCCCTCTGCCCTCTAGTACTTGTCTTTCATTAGCAGCCATGCTTTCCCCGTCTTGTGTCCCTCAATAGTGTCCTAAGGTATTTGAACAGAAAAGGCCTGTTATGGTTTGAATATGACAGGCTCCCCATAGGCTCACATCAGCTGATGATGCTGTTGGACCTTTAGGAGATGAGGCTTAGCTGGAGGACATGTGTGGCTGAGGGACAGGCCTTGAGAGGCAATTGTCCTACCTCTAGTCTAGAAATGCTCTCTGCTTCCTGGTCTACTGAGATGTGGGAAATCCCAGCCACACACAGGCTCTTCTGTCATGCCTTCCCTGCTGCGATGGACTGTGTGCTTTCAAACAATGAGCCAACTAAACCCTTTCTTATCAAAGTTGTTTCGATCTGATGCACTATCACAAAATGAGAAAATAACTAACAAGAGCCTAGGCCTTCATCCCCACATAGGAAGCTATGACAGTGGCACTGAAATGACCAAATTTCCAAAGTTCACCTGCTCTGGCTTACTGTCCTCATCTTGTCTATTTTGAAAGAGAGAGAACAACATTTCATGGCCTAGCATTTTTATAAAATGACTTCTGGTGATTGTGTCCACAGGGTAATTGAAGTTAGGGAAGGGAGCTTGAACTCCCTGCCTGATAGTCCGGGTTTTCCACAGATGCTTTTTGGCTGTCAGTACCAAAAGTGAAGAACTTGCTGACCACTGAATAATCTTTACCTGACACAGAATCTGACTCTCAGTAGGTTCTGAACACACTGTGAATAGTTAAAAGGAAGGCCAAGCCTTCTGTGGAACACCCTGGAGTTATCATACCCGAGGGATAAAGGCACTGGCGTGCTAACAAACTCCTCCAATCAGTCATGGTTGAGTTCTGATCTCAGGGAGGATTTTGCATTATTTCCATTTCTCAGTACTTCAGATCCACCATATATGAAGGCAGAGTAGACCCTGGCCACCAGGGTGGCTCTTCTTCAAGCAAAGGGCTACAGGTGTTAGCTGCTGAGAACCTGAGATCTCAAAGATCTACGCAAATTTACTCCGACGAGGTCCTGATGATTTGGGACGCACACTCCTAATTTTGTTTCTGTTTCTCACCATATGAGGCCACAAACAGAACCTGTCTGCTCATCATTGCCTCTAGGAAACCTCCCCACACTTGGGAGCTTATGGGACTTTGCTGAAAATTGCAAGCATCAGGAGAGGGTAATTTTCAGATGTATGTCAGCTTCTGGAACATTCTATACTCTCCTCAGCACTGTTCTTTCTCCTCCTATATCCACCTGTTATTAGGAAGGTTTTCTCTCCAGTTCTTACTCCCCAGTCTGCCCCCTTGAATGTTTCCAGGGCACCCCCAGAACAAGGAAGTGATGTTCACAGCTCATTAACAGAGCCTTGTAAGTAACCAAATCAAACCACCATCTAGCTGGATGATGTGCATGGATGCTTTGCTAGAATTTTCCCAACTGCATTTTGAACAGATTGAGATGAAATGGGTTTTAAGTAATAAATGAAGCACTGGGAATACTGCTTCATAAGCTAGCCATTGTATCAGTGTTTCTACATTTTAGAAAGAGAGTGTCTCAGAGAAAATAGCACATACAAAACAAAGCTCCCTACGAAACCACACACTTACACACACACAGATAGATAGATAGATAGATAGATAGATAGATAGATAGATAGATAGATAGAGAACGTGTACATGTGTGGAGAGCAAAGGACAACTTCAGGCATTACTCCTCATGTGCTGTCCACTTTGTGTTTTGAGACTTATCTGGGGCTCACCAATTAGGCTAAGCTGGCTGGCCAGTGAGCCAGGGGACTCTTCCTGTCTCCACCTCCCGTTTTGGGATAGAATTACAAGCACACACCACCACACCCGGCTTTTTCACCTGGGCTCTGGGGATAGAATTCAAGCTTGCACACTTGTACAGCAAGCACTTTACTGACCAAGTCATTTCCCCTGCTCCCCTATATAATTTATATTTCTCTCTCTAGTGAAAACAGGCATGCTCTTTGCAGCAAGGTCTGCCATCTACACTCCTCTGAGCTCCACCGTCTCCCCTGTCAGGTGGATTTGGGAACTCACTCATCAAGCACTTGGAAGGTGTATTTGCTAGGCTTCTGTTTGGCTTCCTACCACAGAGACCACACATCTAGTCTAGGATGATGTGAAAGTCCCCACAGTGCTCGGATGGAGTCAGCTCCTTGCAAGTACCTCCTGTCTTGTTTGCCTGGTAGCTAATTAAATAAGGCATCACACCGAAGTTGAGAAAGTTCTTGTCACAAAAGTCTCCCGAGAGTTTAGATCTTTGCTTCTTTTTCTTTTGGAAGTAAAATGGATTAGAATAAGAAACCTGAGCCAGATCAAGCAGATCTTAGAGTGGGATCAGGCTTGGGCAGTCTACCCAGCACTGAGTTCATGTGATAAACCTGACTTTCACCCTTACATGGAAGGTTCCAGGTCAGTGTCGTCCCTCATGCTGAGCCAAGTTGAGGGGTCAGGAGTGTGACTAGCAATTAATAAAGATTGTTCTTTTTTCATTTCTTTCCTATCATCTGACCCTCTCACCTAGTTCATCATGAAGGAAAACTCTAGTGGTTAGACAATTTAAATAAAATATTTTAATATATTTATTAGTGTGTGTGTGTGTGTGTGTGTGTGTGTGTGTGTGTGTGTGAACGTGTCATGATATGGGTACAAAGGTCAGAGGAAAACTGAATGGGTTCTCTCCTATCATGTGGGACTTGGGGATCAAATTCAGGTCTCTGAGTGTTTGTGTCAAGGTCCTTTTACCTGCTGAGCCATATTGCTAGCCTTTAAATTTTTTTTTTTTTTGGTATTTATTTCCACATTGATACTTAACTCCCTAGACTAGTTTCAGAGTTCTATGTTATGACCCCATCTTGGGTCCCAGCTGTTTGTGTTTTGAGGTTAAAGTAACAGATGACTGTTAATCAGAATTCTTTAGGTTTTCTTTTATTTTATATATTTTTGCGTTCATTTGTTTTGTGTGCATGTGTGAATAGGTGTGGGTGCACATATGACATGGCACGTGGCACATATGTGGAGGTCACAGGAGAGCTTTGGGGAGTCAATCCTTTCCTTCCACCATGTGGGTCCTGGAGATCAAACTCAGTCCTTAGACTTGGTGACAGGAGCCTCCCTCCTTTGATTTTAGAGGGAAACTTTCCCTCCTTCCCTCCTCCACCTTTACTCTCTCTCCTTCATTTAGAGAATCTTACCAGATCTGATGTCAAGCAGGGCCATCAACACGCAGCGGGGCTGGGGAACCTGAGTTGAGTTCAAACTCTTCAGTCAGGACCAGCTGTGAGGTTTGCAGGGCTCCGCACAGGGCAGGAAGACAGAGTGTCTGGTCCCAACCACAGAGTGGGGTCCTCTTAAAATGGGGATGCATGTGGCTGCATACTGGGCATGCCAGGAAGCTGGCCCCTACCCCAGTTAATATTTTACGATCCTTGTAGTGACAGAATCTACCTTAAGTTCTCTGGCTGTGACCTGGGCATCCGGGGAAGAAGTAACTGCATGGAGTTCACGTATTTAGTTTTGCTGCTTGTGTGAACAGAGTATGGAAGCTGTTTTCTCAAGGAGCATTTCCCCACCTTTTATTAATGGGATGCATCTGCTTGTTATGGTATGCACATGGCTCTGACACTCTGAGTGTCTGGTGGTGTCAGGAAATTGTTGGTTTGGTTACATACAGAAGTGGGTAGGGCAGGTGTTATTCACACCCAGTGAGTGAAAGCCGAAGATGTCACAAAGAAAGCCTAATGGCACAGGGCAGCCCCATAGCAGACACTTGCCCAGGTCCAAATATCGGGAGCCAAGATTGATAAAATGCTTCATATCAATCCAGGTTTCAACCACTGTGTGGATGGAAAAACAAAGGCTAGGGAGGTTAAATTATTTTCCTCTTTGTGTGTGTGTGTGTGTGTGTATGTGTGTGTGTGTGTGCGCGTGCGCGCGCGCTCTTGAAAAGATCCATCTTGTTCCAGGAGGGAATAGTCAGTGTAATTTCTAAAGATACACACAGCTTTGAATAAAAATAAGCAGGAAATGTGCACGAACTTTTTTCAAGGGCATGCTGTAGACTGAAGGCACATTTTCAAGCTCGGGTTTGTCTGGTAAGGCTGGCACTCATGCACTGGGCAAAGTCACATCCTTTCTGTGGTGTTTTATCTCCTTCCTGATATAGAAAAGGAAAACCCACTCGCTGTCATGAAAAACACCTTCTAGAAGCTCCTGGGTAATTGGGTGATATTTCTGGGTCTGTATCCCTGTCTAATGTACATCAGTTAAACCTGTGACTCTTGGGTCTAGAGAAAGTAATAATCAAAAACTAAATCGACTCGAGTTTTTTCTTCCCTCCCCTTTTGCTCCATATTTGTAAAGATTAATCTTCACTATCTATGAGCACTGGGTGATTTGCAGAAACCACAGCCCTTTATCAATATCAGCCCAGTCTCCATTGATCAAACCCTCATTTAGGCGATCACTGCTGTCTGCCGGAGACAGTCAGAGACAAGGATGGAAGGGAAAGGCCACGTAAACAGCCACCTTGCCTTGGAGTCTCTGCTGCTTCCTAAGATGAGCTTAGGTATCTCAGTTCAGCACGGCGGATGACAGCCAGGCCTGAGATGAGTCACAGTGGAATAAACCTTAATAACGGAAACTCTATTAGTTATGTTTCTTGTTGGTGATGAAATGCCTAACGGAAACAGCACAAGGGAGCAAGGATTTATTTGGCTTGTGGTTTTAAAGGGTTCAGCCCATGGCTGTTTGGTCCCATGAACTTGAGCAGAGCATCATGACTGTAGGTGTATGTAGCATAGGGGAGGTGTTCACTTCATTATGGTCAGGAAGGGGGAGAGAGAGAGAGAGAGAGAGAGAGAGAGAGAAGCAGGGATTAACACACCCCAGAACATCCCCCATAGACCTATTTCCTTGTACTAGGCTCCATTTCCCAAAGTTTCCAGAACTTCCTCAAATAGTGCTGCCATCTGGGGATCTAAGCTATAACATACAACAGACATGTAACACAACAGGGGTTTGTTACAGCCAACCCATAACTGCAGCCACAGGAAAGTGTCAGCTGAGTGGGTCCAGACAGCCCCTTGCCTCTCAGCCTCACACACTGTGTTGTCCCTGTGTGTTTGTGACCTGTAGAGGCCTGCAGTTGAAAGTGACGTGGCTTAGTGGTTAATAAGGAAATTTGCAACCAGTCAAAGTGTGGGAGAGTGGCTGTGGAATGTTCCACCCTAAATGGACATCTACAGCCATGCCCACCTCTCACCCAAGCCTCCAGGAACATGGAAGACAGGGTGGAAAGATTGCAAAAATTGGAGCATGGGGAGGGGGTGCTGTGAAATTGTGTCTTCTGGACTCAGGATCTGTGTATGCATGAACTCACAGCCTCTGTGGCACCTGCACACATGCATGCACAAACTCACAGCCTCTGTGGCACCTGCACACATGCATGCATGAACTTACAGCCTCTGTGGCACCTGTGCACATTCATGCATGAATTCACAGCCTCTGTGGCACCTGTACACATGCATGCATGAACTCACAGCCTCTGTGGCACCTGCACACATGCATGCATGAACTCACAGCCTCTGTGGCACCTGCACACATGCATGCACGAACTCACAGCCTCTGTGGCAACCTGCACACATGCATGCATGAATTCACAGCCTCTCTGGCACCTGCACACATGCATGCATGAACTTATAGGCTCTGTGGCACCTGCACAAGACCTACCCAATCAACATCCCAGCACAGATTGGGAGGGGTTCAGGAGTCCCCACTCCTGGAAGGCTACTAGGGTAGGGACAATTAGTTTTCTTCAGGGATATGGCCTTCAGAAGATTGGCCAGGCTCCAGGGGATGGCCCTATGCCCATGCTTGCCTCACAGCAGCCAGGAAGCAGAGACAGAGGAGGAAGGCAAAGTGTGGCCTTCAAAGGCTCTCTCCCACTGACTTACTTCCCACAAGCAGATTCTGTGCCCTACAGCTCCCATTTCCTCCTATTAGATAGCTCATTGAATTGGCAACCCATCAGTGGAAGCAGCCCACTCATGAGGTGAGGTCAGAACCTGCCTTCTCCAGTCATCTCTGAACATAGCTCCATTGGTGACAAAATCTTTCATAAACACGTGAGCTTTTGTGGGACATTTCATATCCAAACCATGACATGTGGTTGTGTTTCCCTACTTACTTTATAATCATTTGTCAATGGCAGTGTGGCTAGATGAGGTAATTAGTGTGGCTCTCATGATGAGGGGATTTATGGGAAGACAAAGAGAAACCTGAGCTAGATTCATCTCACTCCATGACACCCTTGCCTGCCGTGAGAAGCACAATTTGCTAAGCATTTCTGGTACCATGCTCTTAGACCTTTGAGCCTCAGAGTTGTGAGCCAAATGATCTACATTCTTTAAAAATTACCCCGTCACAGGTATCTTGTTACAGCAATGGAAAATGAAGACACTTGGCATATAGCCACAAACTGCCCAGATGACATTGCAGTTTTTGGTAACACTGTCCGATACCACAAAACCTTCAGAACACCAAAGGTAAAGAGGTTTTGTAGTAAACTGTTCACTGTACCTGGATTCTGCTATTCCTTTTGTTTTCATTAAGAGAAAGCAAACAATAGACCCCAAACGTTGGTTACATCTTGTTATAGGAGGCAGCAATTGCTGTAGCTTGGGGCATGCTGTTGGGTGTCAGGGGCAAGGCTTGATTTCATCATTATGGCGGCATTTGTGCAAAGACTTGAAGGAGACGGGAGAAATGAGCCTCACGCATATCTGAGGGAATGCATTTCCTGGCAGATCTAATGGTTAGAAAGGTCCTGAGCACAAACAGTGGTAGAAGGGACAGTGGGAGACAGGCATCTCCCCCAACATAGTCAGCACAGGGCACAGAGTTGGGGAAAAGATTAAGAAATCAATTTTACATATATGAATAGCCTAGTGCCAGAGGTAGAGTTTGGACTCCAGGCTTCCCAAAACTATTTCAAGTCTTCAGAGATATAGAAAAAAAGTTACATGTGTAGATGCATATATACATATGTATGCGTGTATGTATATGTGTGAATGCTTGCATGCATGTGTGTAAGTGTATGCATGCATGTGCACACAACTAAGTATATGTATGTGTGTATGTTTTAGTGTATATACATGTTTGTGTATGTGCATGTGTGTGAGTATATGTATTGAGTGTATGTAGGTGTTTGTATATATAATAGTGTGTTCACATGTGCATGTAAATGCATATGTGTATACATGTGTATGTGTGTATGTATATATGAATGTGTTTTCATATGTTTATGTATACATACAGACATGTATTTATGTGCATATGTGTGTGTGTATTCTTGTTTAATTGTAGAAATTGGGAAATTCTGAAATCTGCCACCTACAGGCTAGAGAACTGGGAAATCTGAGATCCTAAGGCTCTTCTTCCTTCAAGATCTGGGAGCTTTGGTGTCTAAGGGCGAGAGAAGTAGTTGCCCCAGTTCAGGCAGCAAATTCACCCACCTTCGCTGACTGTCATTGCGCAGTTGCTGGGGGGAGGCCTCCCACCCACACTGGGGGCTGTGCATCTTAGTTCTGTCCACTGACTGAAAGGCTAATATCACCCAGAAATAGCAGGAAACTGTTTTTACCAGTTAGCTGCATGTACCTCTGCCCAGTCAAGTTAACATGTAAAAATAACCACCGTTGTGGGGAGATGGCTCATTTGGTAAAGTGCCTGCCATGAACACAGGAGGACCTGACTTTGACCCGCAGAATCCATGTAAAATGCTAGGTGTGGTGGTACACACTTGCAATCCCAGCCCCGGGGAGGCAGAGACAGGCAGACCCCGGGGGTTCACTAGCCAGCCTGGCTAACCTACTAAAAGAACTCCAGTCACTGAGTGACCCTGCTTCCAGAAACAAAATGGACTGAGTCCTGAGGAACAACACCGAGGCTGACCTCTGACTTCCACATACACAAACATGCACACGTACCTGTACAGACATATGCACCTGTACACGCGCGCGCGCACACACACATACATGTACACACAAAGAGAAGAATATTTGTCCAGTCACTCAAAGATGTGACCATCAGCTGCCCAGGTGACAAGAGGGGCTGGGTTGGCCTGGTTAGTTTCTTGTCAATTTGGCACAATTTAGAGTCATCTGGGGAGAGGGAACCTCAACTGAGAAAATGCCTCTATCAGAGTGGCCTGTAGGCAAGCCTGGGGGGCATTTTCTTGATTAATGATTGATGTGGGAGGGCCCAGCCCACTGAAGGTAGTGCCACCCCTTGGGCTGGTGGTCCTAGGTTGTAAAAGAAAACCGGCTGAGCAAGCTGGTAAGCAGCACCCCTCCATGGCCTCTGCTCATCTCCTGCCTCCAGGTCCCTGCTTGAGTTCTTCTGTAGACTTCCCCTTACGGTGGATTGTGATGTGGACCATGACCAATTAAACCCTTTCCTGCTCACATTGCTGTGGTCATGGCATTTTATCATAGCAGTATTAGAATATACAACAGGACAGGAGTACATACCTGAAGGGCTTAGGAGATCCTTCCCTTCCACGGACAGATGCTTTGCTGGTGACCTAGGCATCTCAGTGTCACAGGTGGCTGTTCCTTTTGTTATAAGCAGAAGCAGATTGTTTTTGGATCTGACATCCTTGTGAAGAGCCCAGGGCATGTGATAGAGTCTGAGGCCTCAGTTCAAATCCTGCCTTTCTTACTTCTTGGCTTCGTCACCTCAGAGATGCAGTGTAACCTATTTGAACCTCACTGCTGTGATCTGCAAAGTGGAGGAAGCTGTGGTGTGTGGTGGTATTGTGTTCCTCAAAATATTGTGTATGCTAATAAACTTATCTGGGGTCAGAGAACAGGACAGCCACAATATGAAACAGAGGTTAGGCAGTGGTAGCATACGCCTTTAATCCTAGCATTCCAGAGACAGAAATCCCTCTGGATCTCTGTGAGTTCAAGGCCACATTGGAAACGGCCAGGCACGGTGATACACACCTTTAATCCCAGAAAGTCAGCCTTTAATCCCAGGGAGTGGTGGTGGAAAGCAGAAAGATATATAAGGCGTGAGGACCAGAAACTAGAGGCATTTGGCCTGAGCAGGCCTTTGGCCTGGAGAAGCTTTTGGCCTGGAGAAACATGTGGCTGGTTAAGCTTTCAGGCTTCTAGCAGCAGTTCAGCTGAGACCCATTCTGGATGAGGGCTCGGGGCATCCAGTCTGAGGAAACAAGACCAGCTGAGGATTCAGCGAGGTGAGATAGCTGTGGCTTATTCTGTCTCTCTGACCTTCCAGTGTTCACCCCAATACCTGGCTGAGGTTTGATTTTATTAATAAGACCTTCTAAGATTCATGCTACAGTGGTGGCTCTCTCAGGAGGGATGAACCGACATGTTGCCTGTGGTGGCTGAGGAGAGCATTTTACTAGCTGAGACAGATTTTCCAGCCTCCTGTTCTGATAGGACCATGACATACTTGTCATCACTCATGCTTCCTGGTGCTTGGGTATTAGGGCCATCTCAATGTCCCCCTCCTTACAGATGTCTTCTGTTACTGTTCCAGCTTATAGGATGCTGTGACTGGTCCAGAGCCAGTCTGCACTCAGATAAACAAGAGTATAAGGGTGGGGCCCATGAACACTTGTGGAATGGGACAGAACTCATCAGAAGGTGGCGCTATTGAGCCATTGCTGTCAATACACTTTTTTCCTGTTTTCATTTTCTTGTTTGATGAGACATGTGTAATTTGCAAACAGTCCCCGAAGGGATAGAACTGTGACTCGTACCTCACAGCTGAGAGAGAGAGAGAGAGAGAGAGAGAGAGAGAGAGAGAGAGAGAGA
>CABHPH010124848.1:30018-51176 GCA_902168325.1 Peromyscus nudipes
TTTATTCACCTTTCCCACATCCATCCATTCATCCATTCTCCACAAATGTCCATTCACCCATTCATACTTTCTTATACCTATCTCTATTTTTTCCCTGAGGACTCTCTAATTTGGTTTTAGACAGAATAACTTTGTTCCACTGGATTCCTTGGGAAAGAAACTTGAAACCATGGTCTTGCAGGTTGTGACATTTAAAAAGTGGGTGTACCTGTTCATATTTCATTCTGACCCAGATATATGGGCTCATGTCAGATTCCAAGGAATAAAAAGACATGGAAAATGAGCAAAGAGAGATTGAAAGTGAGAGTGACTATGAGGTACCAGAGGAAGGGAGGGGAGAGTTGAGCATCTTTGGATCCATATCCTCCCTTTCCCCCATTAAAAGTTGTATATTGAGGCTCTTTAAATAATTAGAGTCTCAACTTCTTTGTGTGAAATGGAGATAACCATACCTTCCCTTGAAGGTTAAGGGCTAGCATGATGCCTAGATGCAGAAAGTGTTCCTATCATGATGACTTCTGTTTGATATGTTTTCTGTCAATGCAAAAGGCTGTATCAGACCAGATTAGAAACAGATAAACACAGGTTTATTTGACGTGGCTCCTGGGCAGGTTCACAGGTCCTAAATAACAGGGCCAGGGAAGTTGCACACCAGGGCTAAGACGGGCAGTTTTATAGACCTTAGGCAAAGGGTAATGGTGTGCCAGCCAGGAGCTAGGACTGTGCCCAGGTATGGTCAAAGCTAAGGCCCTGAATGGGCCCTTGCGTGGGTGGGCTGGTCATGTCAGAAAGGCAGGTTGCATTGGCTGCCAGAAATGTGGAACTGGGCCATTCCTTGGTTCAGATTTTTTTTTCAGTGTGGGAGGGGTTGGGGGAAGTAGGGCAGATGGGGTTTCCCAGCTTGTACAGGGGACATCAGGGGTTCCAACCAAACACTGTTAACCGTATTAAGTATGCGTGATTCTCTGTTGTGTTTGCAAGTAACTGAGATCCTTCGGTTAATGTCAAGACACAGTGTAACACAGAGCCAGGGGGTTGAAGGAAAAGATATATAAGGCTTGTCAGGGACTTGGAGGATGGAGTATAAGGATGGCAGGGGACATCTTCCAACTGAAAAGTGGAAGCTTAAACCTAAGGGGACCAGTAGCCTATCAGGTCCCTGATGGCATCTCCACAGCATCCATCATACTGCCTCTTGGCAGGGTATTGACATCTCTGGCCTGGATTATGGTTTATGAGTTTGTGGCTTTGCCGTCAACTTAGCACCTCTGTTGGATCTTCCTAAAATGCTTGCTTAAAGCTCCCCATTATAGCACACATTGAACTTGATGGTGTTTAAAAAAAGAGGATGCTAAGTTGCTTGGGTAGGGTAGAGGGCATGGATCTGGAGGAGTTGAGGGAGAGGTGAATATGATCAAAATACAATGTATGAAATTCTCAAGCAATTAATAAAGATTTTTTTGAAAAACTTCCTACTGCCTTTGGGCTAGTTAAATTCCTTGGTACTCAAGTGTTCTATGCTGTAGCTCTTCCTAACGTCTCCATGCCAATTTTGCTCACCTTTCTGCACACCTCTCACTTTGTGATTTAGATTTCTTGGTAAGCATAGCCCCCCTGCCAAGCTGCTTCTTCCCTTTCTTTGTCCTAACTACCACTAATTCCTCTTTCCATAAGCAGCTCCCACCCTTAAGCAAGCTTCCCAAGATCCCCCAGGAAGGAGGTGACATAGGGTCTCCATTTCCAGGGTGATGGCTGGCTCCCAGTGGACAATTCTGCAAATTTCTCTCCAGGAGCTGCTCACTGTGGACAGGAAGGGCCAGAGAGTGAGAACCACAAATCTCACAGACCTTAGAGATCAACTGGTGACATTTTATTTCTTGTGGCTGTCATTATTATATTACAGACTCTGAGTGGGAGGTTGGCAGGACTCATCAGCGAACACTGAGACACCCACTTTCTTGGTCATGGTTTTCCTGTCTCCAGTTTATGTGAAAGATCCTGCATATTTTACCCAGAGGAAATCTTTGCTAGCTGTATATCTGACTGGTTATTAAGTCTAGAATATATAAAGAGATAAAAAAAATTAAACCCCAAAGAAGAAACAAACAAGCCAAACCAAAGCAAACCAAAATAAAAAAAAAAGAAAAAAAGAAAAAAAAAAAAAAGAAAAGAAGCCAATCAAGAGATGGGCAAATGAACCCAGCAGGTAGCTTTCAAGAGATGAAACACAAAAATAGTAAATAAATAAGTGAAAGAGTCCAACAGCCTTAGCCACCGGGAAATCCTAATAAAAAATCCCACATTGACATTCCCTCTCACCCTAGTCAGAGTGGCTGTCATGGAGAAAGCAGACACAAAGATGAACGCAATGCATGAGCAGCAGGCTTGTTCTCCAGCCGAGCCGTCTCCTCAGCTCCCAAATAGTTCGTTTTTTAATAAAATCATGCATGCCTTTGCCCTCTTTTCTGAACCTGGTATTTTGGTTTTAGGTTACTAAAAAAGTTTATTACTGGGTAAACTTATTTTTTTTTCTGAACTGTAAGCAATATAGAGTTTGTTGTTGTTTGTTTGCTTTTTAATAGGAGAAAATTTTATTTTGCTCACAATTACAAAGTGTTCAAGCCCATGGTCACTTGGCTGCATGCTTGGGTGGAGCATCATGGCAGCAGGAGCTTGTGGTGGAGGAGTTTCCTCATTTCATGCTGGCAGGAAGCAAAGTGTGGAGAGAGAGAGAGAGGAGGGAGGTGGGGGGGAGGGAGGGAAAGAGAGAGGGATTAGGGAGGGAGAGAGAGTTCAGAGGATCGCCTGGATGCCTTTCCTCAGGTGCCACAACACCAGGAGTCTCTTCACTGGCCTATCCTGTTATGCCAAGCTGGTTGACCATCTGGTGGTCCCAGGGACTATCCTGTCTCTACCTTCCCAGTGCTGGGATTCAGATTCTCATTTCTGGGCGTGGCTATGTTTTCCCCATGAGTGCTCAGGATTGAACTCGGGTCCTCATACTTGTGCGGCAATTGTTTTATCGACTGAGACATTGCTCTAGCCCAAGATTATATTAGTTTTTCTACAAGTGTCATATTTAAAAAATCCAGGTTCCAACGTAGAGCCCCACATTCCATTGAGTCTTATGTTATCTCACCCTCCGGTCTGCGGCATTCCCTTGCTGGGTTCCTCACCTTAGTGGCTGGGAAGCATGTTTCTGAGGTTTGATAGAGCTGGGCTTAGCGATTATTATGTAGTCTGGCTGCTTTTCCCATCAGCATCAAGATCATTTCTTGAATTTCAGAAGCAGCATTCACATTTCAGATGAGTTACCATCTCAGGTGTGCCTGCGACAAGGGAGAGCCCCACCTAGAGACGACTTCCTTCCGGAGGCCCGGAAGCTGAACCCAGATGAGTCTTAAGCCTAGACAGCGGAATGTGGGCTAACACATTCCAGATTCACTCCCTTGCCACGGGAGGCTCAGTTCCAAGTCCCAACCCCATGTGCAGCCAGTTTCACCCGGTAATGAGGCTGTGGTGCTTTTGAAGGCGGCTGACCTTTGGAGCAAATTATCCAAGGAAATCTGATTAGCTAGTTCACTGGGTTCCTGCAAAATGGATCTTGGTTGTATTCCCTCTCAGAAATGTCAGCATAATTGAACCTCCTGGAGCTCAAAGATCCTTCTCTTGTTTTCATCCTTTGGAAAAGAGAAATAAAAAACCCCATCCAAACAAACAAAACCCAAACCTCTGAAGAACTGTCTTTTGACTTACAGTCTTTGCTTTTGCACACGGTTCAGAGGTTGTTGCTGTCTATGTTTACAACTTTATTAATCAAGGGAACAGCCCAATCATCATTTAAACAAACAAGCCAAAAGAAAAAAAAAATCCATCCCCAAACAGATGATACGAGCTTAATAGAGATGGCCCAGCCAAAGACCTTAAATAAATAAAGCGACTTTAATTCAAGGGAGAGAGAGTAAGGTGGTAATGACTCGAGGCTGTGTGCCATGCGATGTAACCAAATTCGAAACTCCCTAATTTCATTATTTTAATGGAAGTCTGCGTCCCATTCATTAGGCTGACATATGACTGCCCATTAGTAACAGTTCATTTCCAAAGCGATGGTGGATAAAGGGTGATTGGAAAGGAGCTAGGGCTAGGCCTGATGGAGGCTCATCCTGCTCAGAAGGGAGTTAAAGGGTGGAGACCTGGAAAGGGGGCAGGAAGCACAACGAGGAAATCCACAAGTCCTGGCAAACCCATGGCATCAGAATGTGGGCTTTGATCTAGGCGCCTCTAAGTTCAGCTTACGGTGTTGCCGCATATTAGCTGTGTGACCCTGGGGAAGTTATATTTCCACTCTGAACTTCAGTTTGCCTGTCTGCCAAATGAGGGAACAGGAGTTTTTGTTTTCACAGGGTGCCTGAAACTACTCACTGATGCAAATCCTTCCAGTATGAAGAGGGCACTTACTATACAGGCTTAACATATAGTAGGCTTAACTAATATCTGTGATGATGGTGGTTGATAATAGCAAGATGGTGGTGGTGATGATGGTGGTGATGGTGATAACAATGATGTTAAAATGGTAATGGTGGTGGTGATGAGGGTGATAAAGTGATGATGATAGGATGGCAAGGATGGTGGTGGTGATAATGTTGTTGACAGTAATACGATAGCCATGATGGAGATGGTGATGGTGATGATGATGATGGTGGTGGTAATAGTGATGATGATGTTAATTATGGTAATGATAGTAGTGGTGATAATGTTGTTGACAATAGCATGTTGAGGATGGAGATAATGGAGATGATGATGGTGATGGTCATGATTGAAGTGGTGACAGTGATGGTGAGGCTGATGCTGAGGATGACAATATTGGCAGTTGTCATTACTGGATATCATCACTAGATCATAGTGTTTTTGAGCTTGAAGACTTTGCTGATGGGGAAACCGAGGTTAATAGAGGTCAAGGAAGCTGTTCAAGTTTGTCTCATTGCTAAAATTCTTTAACTCACATATGCAGTGATTCTTGGTCATATCTACCCTTAGCCCCCCCTTCTACTCCTCTCACATGGGCCCCTCCCACTTTTGTGCCCTCTTTTTTTTTTTTCCCCTTGAACCACTGAGTCCAGTTAGTGCTGTTTGAATATATTTGAATAGCTTACAGCGGCCATGATCCTGAAGAAAAAGGCCTCACTCTCTGCCAGCAGCTCCCCAGTGAGGGATGGAGCCCCATGAGCCCCTCTCTCAACTCTGCTGAAATGTTGACTGGCTTGATCTTGTGCCGGTCTTGGGCAGGTGGTGGTATCCATAGTTCCTGTGAGTTCATGAGTGCAATAGCCGTATCACAGCCAGAAGACAGCATCCCCCAGCACTCCTTCGCATCCTCTGGCTCTTCCGTTCTTTCTGCCCCTCTTCCATGCTGTCCCCTGACACCGTAGAGGTTGATATAGATGTCTCATTTAGGGAAGAGTATTCAACCAATTTCTGAGGTTTTTGTTTTTGTTTTTGTTTTGAGACAGGGTTTCTCTGTGTAGCTCTGGCTGTCCTGGAACTCGTTCTGTAGACCAGGTCTCTAACTCAGAGATCTGCCTGCCTCTGCCTCCTGAGTGCTGGAATTGAAGGCCACCACTGACTGACTAATTTCTGATATCCTTGATGTCAAAACTGACATTCTTAGAATGTTTATAAGTCTATTTTTCAATGGGCAAAGCATTTACTGTTCACAAGTTGAAGAATAAGAATATTTTAGAGTATGCAATGCCAATTCTCCCCCTGACCTCTAGGAGCCCCTCTTCTCTGGCAGCCAGGGTATTCATTTCTTCACCTGGCAGAATGTTAGGTATACATAAACAAATGCAATGTACACATACCACTTTTAATTTATTTTTATTTAATGATTTTTATAAAGTTTATTAAATTTGTTTTTTTTTTTGGTGATTTCACACATGTAGTTAACACATCACTTTTAAGGCCACCAGACTGTGTACTGCCCTGTTAATGTATGTATTTTGCCTATATCATATCAGGATATAACAACATTTCTTAATTATAATTTTATGTTTTTCTATAATATAGATGTAACATAATTTGTTTTATTATTTCCACATTTTATGGAGTACTGGAGATTGAAGTCAGGACCTTCCCCATGCCAAACAAGTACTCTACCACCAAGCTGCATCTCTGCTGTCTACTTTTTATTTTGATCCAGGACCTCTAAGTTGCCCAGACTGGCCTTGAGCTTGTGATTCTTGTGCCTTAGCCCCCTAATTGGCTAGGATTTTAGGCATGTGTTAAGCCGAGCTAATCATCCTTTTTCTCATGGACTTTGGGGGGATATTTCTAGTCTTTTTCTGTAATTGGTAATGACAAATTACAGTACAGTGAGTAACAGTGTACACAGGTCACCATGCTCAGGAATAAATGTATGCGCAGGACTCATTCCCACCAGTAGGTTTCTTGGTCAACGGAGGCATGAATTTGTAATTCAGTAATGCTTGAGGGTCAGAGGGGTGCAGGGGTGATGCTTTAGCAGTGAGCATAAACTGCTTGTCCACTAAAGATATCTGAGTGTGTGGTGGCTTAATGAAGCTGGTGAGGTAGAAGCCTGGAGATAATGGTGTGGCTGGGAAGGCAATAGGGACGGCAGACTGTCGGGAGGACAGCATGGATGTTAGGGAACATGAGACTGAGTTCAGTCTTGGTTTACTGCTGATGTGGGTAAGTGCTTCACTTCTCTGAGTTCAGTATCCACAGCTGTAAAATGGAGATGATAATATTGCCCTGAAAACTGCTGGAGAGACTACAAGAGAGGAAGTAAAGGGCAGTTGCTAGGATGCCTGGCACATAAGGCATGCTCAGAGTATACCTGGAGCTTCTGGGGGTGGGCAATAAAGACAGCGGGAACTTGTCTGATCAGGTAACCAGCCTGATCTACATGTTTTCTGTTATGTTGAGTCCTTACTACGTGATGGGGCACTGGGTTACTGTTTCTTTTTTCCATTTATTTGTATTTGTGTGGTGTGTGTGTGCATGTGTGTAAGTGTATGCATGGTGTGTGTACTGTGTGTATATGTGTGTGTTGTGTGCATATGCATGTATGTGCATGAACAAATGTGTGCAATGTGCATATAGTGTGTGTGTGTGTGTGTGTGTGTGTGTGTGTATGTGTGCGTGTGTGCATGTGACAGTCAGAGGATAACTTACAGAAGCTGGTTTACTCCTTCTATCATGTGGATCCTGGGAGTCAAGCTCAGGTTGTCAGGGCTGGTGACAGACATCTTACTGCTAAGCCACCTCACTGCCCTGAGTTCACGGTTTCTCATGAAATATCGCTCTTATGCCTTACAGATCTCTGAAATGTCCCACTGCTCACACACATTATGGCAGAAGGACTGAGGCAGAGAGGTTGAGTTTGTTGCTCAGTGACACAGAGCAGGTAAGAGGTAGCAAGCTGGTGTTGGAGGCTAAGGAGCTGCAGACTGGGGTGGGGGGCATGATGGCATGCCGAGTGAGAGTTCCCCCACATTCTTATCTCAGTGTGGCCCAGTCCAGCTTCCTCATCTCCTAGGCAGGGGCCACATACGTCATATGTTTTCTCAGTGTGGAACCTAGGCCATGTGTAATACATGTATCTACATGTGACATGAAAATGGGTGGGTTCTGGGGAGATGACTTCATAAGAGCACTTGCTGGACAAGTCTAAGGACCTGATTCCAAATCCCCAAATCTATAGAAAAATATCCAGGTGTAGTCTCATGTGCCTGTGACCCTGGACTATGGGTCTGGGTAGAATCTCTGGGGCTTCCTGGCCACGAGCCTGTGTCTAGGTTCAGTGAGAGACCCTGGCTCAAGGGAGTAAGGTGGAGAGTGATAGCACAGGGCACCCGACATCCTCCTCTGGCTTCCCTGAGAAGGCTCGCACATGTGAACAAGCTCATGCTCACATGCACACACAAAGTAAAACCATGAAAGTGGTGAAACAGATGAAGCAGAACCAGAAGGGAGGAGTGAGAAAGACAAGAGAGGTGGAGAGAAGTGAATGGCTAAATGCAGGATGTATTTAATAAAATGTATATGAGGTGTATAGATACATGTGATATCAATTCATTAAAAGAGTCCAAGAACTTGAAAGAAGGGAAGGAGGGGCATATGGGAGGGCTTGGAAGGAAGAAAGGGAAGGAGAGAATGGTGTAATTATATTATAATCTCAAAAAACAAGAGAAGTGACAAGAATGTCCTTGTGCCACACATCACTTTGTACAACAGAGACAGGTCCATAGAAACTTGAGCTCTCGCTGTTGAAATTGCATGTATCTCAGATTCTCCTTGAACCAAGTTCTCCTTTAGATGTTCTTCTGACACGTCACCTTCAGAATGAGCATGGCCTGACTGTAAAAGCAGGTTTTGTTTTCCATGCTAACCAGCTGGCCCTAAAATGGCCCATGACTTACAGTTCCACTGCAGAATGAGTTTGAAATAAGATGAAGACTTTTAGCCTGGCATGAAAAATAGACACAATGCTTGAACAACTTCATACACATACATACATACATACATACATACATACATACATACATACATACATACAAATACAATACACACATAGACATACACATACACACTCCACACATACATATACACAGACAAACACATATATACATGCACACATGTATACACAAATAGATACACTCATACACATATACACTTACAGATACATACACATATATTTACACATACACAGATAAACATATGTACACATGCATACATCCATACACATATGTGTATACACAACACCCAGACACCCAGACCCCAGACTCCCAGACACACACACACATACACACACACACACACACTCACTCACACACACTCACATATGGTCCATCCCAGGCTGAATTCTCAGTGTCAGTTGTCTTGGTGAACTTTAAGAATCTGCGCCACAGAAAGCTGTTCATGTCAGCCCCTTCCGTTTCTAGTACCACTGAACAGGGAATGCCAAACTCAAGGAGGCACTGAGGACAAGCAGAGACATGGATAAATGCACGAGTTCAGGAAAGAGTTTTGCCACAGAATCCTTAAGGATTTTATTACCCTTATTGTCATGGAAACCAGGCAATATCCCAGCCAAGCATGACCTTAGCAAAACCACCTGCACACTATGGAGAGGCTGCAGTGGGACGTTCTATGGGGTCTCTGCTTCATGGAGGAGCGAGTTCTGTCTGCTCAGTGGGCTCCTGAGGTGCTTGAGGGGCCTCAGCAGTTATCCATGAATATGGAGGAGTTCGAGTTACTCAGATGTGTTGGCACGCAGTGCCCACCCCTGCCATTCCTAAATTCATTTCCCAGCTAGGGGAGTCATATTCCCAGCTATAATTTTATTTACAAAGCCCCCTAATCTGGTGTGAAGTCTGAAGGCATGTTTGTTTAACAAGTTACTCAATTAACCAGCCAGAGAAGAACAGAGGGAGGCATTCTGCAGATGTGTGGCATTCACAGCCCTTCTGACTTTGGAAGTTTTCCTTGTGGGCCATGAAAGAGGGTCACAGCCTGCAACTTTCTCCTCCTGCTGTGTTTACTGCCTGGGCCTCTTCTAATATTAGATCACAAATTATTAATAATATTGCATTTCAAGGCGCTTACATTTGTCATTTTTTCCGTCTAAAAGCATATAATTATAGATTATTTTTAAAAACCAGAGAAAGAAATCAAGCATGAACCACAACCTAACTTGTCTATAGCCCTGTGGACATATTTGTCAGGGTGTTTTTTGTATACATAATTTTACATACAATTATGGGCATCTGTGTTCTGCCCATAGCACATTACAATTTATTTTAATCATCATTATAAATCTTCCAGACATACAGAAGACAAAACATTATAACAAATACTTGCATATTCAACACTAAGACCCATAGTAATATTTACCATGTTTCATTTGTCTGTGATCTTCATTTTTTTTTTTTTTGCAGTGATTTAAATGAAATCTCAGATGTTAGGGTATTTAACTACCTAAATCTGTGGCTTTCAACTGGGCACAGTTTTGATGTCTATTACTCCAGGGGACATTTAGTGTCCGAGAGAGATTTGGTTGCCCCCATAAAGGGATATATGTAAGTCAGAAGTGCTGCTAAACTCCCATGATGTCCAGAGTGGCTGCTTCTTCCTAGGGAGGAATCACCTTGTCTCACATGTTGGTGGGGCTTGAAAAACTTCCTGCCACATTGTCAGGAAATGCATGTTTGTGAAATGTAAAATCCCCCATGTTCACTGTGGTGGTTTAAATGAGAAATGCCCCCTACAGACTCATTAGGTCCACAGTTGGTGGTGCTGTCTGGGAGGTTTAGGTGATGCAGGCTTGCTGGAGGAAGTATGTCACTGGGGGTGGGCCTTGAGCATTCATAGCCTCTGCCCACTTTCCATTTGCTCTCTGTTTCATGCTGGAGGTTGAGATGAGATCTTTCCACTTCCTGCTGACATGCCTGCTGTTTTCTGCCATGCCTCCCTGCCACGATGGACTCTTAATCCTTTAGAATCATAAGCCAAAATAAACTCTATTTCTATAAGTCACTTTGGGTCACTGTGTTTATCACAATACCAGAAAAGTAGCAGACATAAGCACATATTGCTGTCATTTCTACAAAGCTAATTCCTCAAGTACCTAGTTTGAGTACCTAGTTCCCATCTCCTCTGAAGGAGTCTAAAACATCCTTTACAGCTGCTTTTGGGCAAACATTTTCTCCTTTTATTAGCACCTTTTAAGGACTCTTATTGTAAATGACTGGGAAATCATCCATCAAATGGATTGATTAAAATTTTCTCAAAGGGTCCAGAGTTTTCAGATGTTAGTTTTGTTTCTGGGATTCAGGCAAATTGTATCTATGCAAAGAGTAAGGTCTGCCTCTATTTCACCTTTTATTTCTCTTACTTGCTTATATCCTGGCTTGGCCTAGTAGTGAATACAGTGCAGGTGTGGGGGTGAGCATCTGTGTCTTGCTCCTGATGTTAGAAGGCTTAGTGTTTTGCCATTCTTATGTTAGCCATAGGTTTCTCATTGTGGACCATTCCATTAGAGATACTCCCATTCATTTGTTATAGATAACAAAAGATGTTTCAGGTTCATAGAAAGGAAACTAAGATGGAGCTGTCATTCAGAAAAGCTTTATTAGGGATGTGGTAGGCTCAGCTATAGGCAGCCATGATGAAGTCTTGAGGTGGGAGAGCATTAGGGGCAGTAGCTATAGAGTGTGAGTCCTGAAGGGAAAGAGACAGGTCCTCCTAGGATCCTACCATAGGCAGCATGATGAGGTCTTGAAGGAAAAGTGAGCCTTTAATTTCATAACACAGGGGATTTCTGGCTCTAACAGTTTTCTAGACAGGGAGATAAGCTCCATATTACATGGCCTAATTCTCACATTAGAAGTCACAAGGCTCTGATCAAATTAACATTATAATTAAAGGTTATGTTGCAGCTGCAGTGGGGAAAGAGAGACTCAGAACTGTGAGGTCCCAGCCACTCTCGGTAGCTGGCCCTGAGGGCGAGACTGTGGGGGATGTATCTTGATTGTGGGGAGTCAGAGCAGCAGCTTGAGACCCATAATCTAATAATTTTTAGTTTCACTGGGTGTTTTTATTTTGAGAGACTGATTTTTGTCAAATGCCATTTGACACTAACTCTGTTAGTGTGATGGACTACAGTGACCAATTCCCATTCTGCCACCATCTTGCTAGGAAGAAAGCCCTGCTTGGTTGTGGTGTTGTTAGTCCTTTCATTACATCATGGAATTGATTTGATTTTTTTTGTACTTGTGGAGGCACACAAAGATTTCCTGGTGAGTTCTGAGCTTGCTTTACCCAGCAGGGCTGCATTAGAGGATTGCTTGACCATGTGTGTGGTTACCAGGCGATTGGAAGAGTCTGCACTTGGCTGTGCTAGTGGGAGGTCTTTTGCTCCACCCTTTGGCACTCTTATAAAAGTCCCTTTAGAAGAGACAGAAGGGGCCAGTGGATAATGATCTAGGCCCTCCCAAGGCTATTCTATGTTTCTATCTGTTTCTCTCCCCTCTATCCTTCTATCTAAATATTTCTTACTCCTCCCTCCTCAAGAGTACCCTGGGGAAAAAGTGGGAGTGGGCCTCCCACAGAGAAATGGGTAGCCCCCCACCACAGTTAGCACTGGGAACAGGGACCAGGGACTTGGCAAAAGTGGGGTTGGGGGCCCCAAGGAAGCAGTTGGGCATGTCTGGTTTTGTAGTATAATGAAGATGAGGGTATTCTATTTTTTGGGAGTATAGCTAAAGTAAGACAGCTGAAAGAAATACCAGAGTTAAAAGTGAGGTTGCAGTGAAAAGGACCAAAAGAATCCCTCTGAGAAAGCTCTTTTTTCTATTGAGGAAAAGATCTGTTTGAAAAAGCTCCCTTTTCAAGTACTCTCGTTGCTTTTCACTGACCCAGTGAGGCAGGGGAGCAAAGGGTTACCAAATGTCTGTCTGAGTGCATGAGGGTGGACAGGCACAACCCACTCCAGGTGTCAGGTAAAGAATCTGATTAGAGAGGTACACCTGTCAAATGGTAATGCAGGTGTCCTAATGCAAGCTTAGGGAAGACAAAAACCTCCTGTGGTAAAAGCAAAAGCTTGATTTTGACTTCAGCATGAATACAGACCATGTGAATGGAAGTTTTCTCCCAGACCCAGAAAGGTAGCTTGGGAAATGTATTTTGTAAGGCAGCTTGGGAAATGTAGTTCATAAAAGCGAGGTGGCATAAGTAAACAGGCCCAGAGAAATGGCAGATAGACTGGGACAAAAGCTTTCAAATGTTCCCAGTAACTTAGCAGCAAAATGTCCAAGGAAAATACTGCCAGTATAGCTCCCCCCAATCCCCCAAATGTCATTTTCCCCCCACAAGCTTTGTTAGCTTGCCTCCCAGGAATGAGAAACAGGCAAACAGCCTGCCTATCAGGTGGGGATTATTTGCTATGTAAAATTGAGATAGAAAATTGAGTATAAAATAGGTATTCCTTATAATCCTCAAGGACAAGGCATAGTGGAAAGAGCCTACAGCAGTCTTAAGAACAGCCTTAAAAAATTAAGAAGAGGGGATTTTACCCTCAGTCACCAAATGAAGCTTAGAGCCACTGGTGAATTAGGCTCTGACTTCAAACTGTCAGGAAAACTTTCAGAATGATATCAAAGCTGACCATAAACTTCAAACTTTCAGAAATAAAGCAGTGTTGAGTTCACCTACAATTTTAACTATGGTAACTCATGATTTGCAAACTCTCTGTCTTGTTGAAAGAAAATATAATAGTTCTGTTAAGAAATCTCTTCTAGATGTTTGCTAAAGTTTGTAAAGTAGTTCTATAGAGTTTGTTTTTGAATGTAAGTTAGTTCTGTTAAGAGATTCTTCTAGATATTTGCTAAAGTGTGTAAAATAGTTCTATAGCGTTTCCTTTTAAATATAAGTTTGTAAAACGTATAAATATAGTGATATTCATGTTAGTTGTAAATATGTATAGTGATGTTAAGAGAACTTTTCTAAATGTGTGCTAAAGTCTGTAAAATAGTTGTATAAAGTTTCCCTTTGAATGTAAATTTGTAAAAAGTGTAAATATGTATAGTAATATTCATGCTACTTGTAAATATGTTGAATGTAAATATGTAAAAAGTGTGACTGTTGAATGTAAGTTTGTAAAGAGTGTAAATATTGAATGTAAGTTTGTAAAACGTGTAAAAATGTACTAGAATTATTTTTATTACTCCAACAATAATTTGACAAATTAGTTAACATTAATTTTTAAAGGATTTAAATTTAAACTAAATTTAATTTAAACTAAATCAATTACGTTAGAAGCATCTTGAAGTTTTTATTACTCTTTTACCTTCAGATATATTTGAACACTTTTTAGCCTAAAATATAATTTTATGGTCTCAGTGGCCCCTGGAAACTTAAGTAAAGGTGTCATAATTAGGGGAGCTTTTCTGTCTTCTTCCTAAAAGTTTCCACTCCTCCTCTGTTTCTGTTTAGAAATGGATAGGCCTCCCACAATCAAATTAGTTTGTACAGAAATTCTATAGCTGTGATAGGAACACATGTATATATGAGCTACTTAAACAGCTAGAAGTATTTTTATAATTAGGATAGGTTTTTTGAATGGATACTTTGAAGTGTTTTGAAATGACTGTTTTCTCCTGGGTATCAAAACGGTCTCTTGAAAATTTTATTGAACATCTGTTAAGAGAGAGTTTTGATTTAGAAAAGGGCTTGGTGTAGATAAGACTGCTGTAGTCATCTTAGACCCATTCCAAAAAGGATATTCCATCTTTATTATCCTCTACTCCCTTACTGGGAGGTGTGGCAGCCTAGGGATTGCTGTGGATGTTCCAACTATTTGCAAGCTCTTAGTAGGAACCTGAGTCAGAGATGAGTTAGGCTCTGTACCCCCTCTTGCCAGAGGCTGGTAGCCAAAGACAGGGAACTTTCTTCTGATAGCTTCCTGAATGTATGTATATAAAATTAATCAAGAAGAATGATCTAAGACAGGCACAGTCTATCTGAGGGGCCTGGGTGGGCCCTTTATTATATCAAGAAGGGGAGTTGTGGAGGCCCATAATGGTTTCCTAGTGAGATCTGAGCTTGCTTTACCCAGCAGGGCTGCATTAGAGGATTGTTTGACCATGTGTGTGGTTACCAAGTGTTTGGAAGGGTCTGTACTTGGCTGTGCTAGTGGGAGGTCTTTTGCTCCACCCCTTGGCATTCCTATAAAAGGCCCTTTAGAAGAGACAGAAGGGGCTGGTGGATAATGATCCAGGCCCTCCTGAGGCTATCCTATGTGTCTATCTGTTTCTCTCCCCTCTATCCTTCTATCTAAATATTTCTTACTCCTCCCTCCCCCAAGAGTACCCTGAGGAAAAAGTGGGAGCAGGCCTCCTGTGTTTCTCTGGTCCTGCCCAGCCCTGTGGTCCCAAGGCTGCTTATAAAATAATCATTCAGAAGCTTATATTAATTACCAATTGTATGGCCTATGGCAGGCTTCTTGCTAGCTAGCTCTTATAACTTAACCCATTTCTATTAATCTATAAGTTGCCATGTGGCTTTAGCATAACTGGTCTGCTGGTATCTTGCTGCTCCTTCAGCAGTGGCTGACGTCTTTCTCACCTCTGCCTTTCTCCTTTCTGTATGTCTGCTTGTATTTCCCACTTGCCTCTAAGCTGCCTTGCCATAGGCCAATGCAGCTTTATTTATCAACCAATCAGAGCAACACATATTCACAGCATACAGAAAGACACCCCACAGTGATACTTTGTTCTAATCTGTCTTTCACTGCCGCCCACCCCCACCCCTTCTGCCCACCCCTTACTGGTCCACCTCCTTCCCCATGTGATGTGTATTTCATTATTCCCCTTTTCCCCTTTTCCACCTTAAGACCTCTTCCTCTCCTACTATAGTCTGCTTCTAGTTTCAACACACACACACACACACACACACACACACACACACACACACACACCATACACCCCTCCTGGTTCTACACATGAGAGAATACATGCTGTAGTTGTCTTCTCGAGTCTGGTTTGTTTTACTTAAGGTAATAATTCCCAGGTTTGTTTGTTCTCCTGCAAATGCCATGGTTTCATTCCTCTGTATGGCTGAACAAACTTCAACTGTGTACGCACTCCACATTTTTCTATTGATGGACATCTAGGCTGATTCCAGCCTTGGCTATCCTGAACAGCGAAGCAATAAATATGAGTCTGCAGGCATCTCCATGGTATGTCCACTTAGGTATGCACCTTGGAGTAGTGTAGCTCTGTCATATGGTAGTTCTATTTTACTTTCATTGAGAAACATCTGTACTGATTTTCACAGTGGCTGCACTTATTTTCTTTCTTTCTTTTTTTTAAAGAAATTTAATCTTTGTGTCTTTCACGTCATCCATCTCGGTCCCATCCATTCCCCATCCCTTCATATCTACCCTCTGCCCTTGCAACACCCCTCCCATAAAATAAAATTTAAGAGAGATAAAAAGAAAAAAGAAAAAAAAAAGGAAAAAAAAATCTCATCATGGAAGCTATAGTGTGACAGTGAGTCATGCACTACACCCTTTTGTCCATACATCTTTACTTGCAAGTGCTCATTGCAAAGAGTCATTGGTCTGGTTCAAGGCCTCTGGTTTCTGCTACACTATTGATAATGGGCCCTCACTGGGACTCCTCTTTGATACCCTGTTGTTGCCCTGTGTCATGGAGATCCTTCAGCTTTGGGTCTGCAGGACAGGCCCCTTTATGTGCTGTAGCAGATCATGAATGGGGTGGATGTTGGGGTGGGCCAATTCATAACCCTGGTTCTGGGAATCTGCCAGCTCTCCCCCATCCTCACCACCAGGGTGTGCTCTCTACCACTGATCCAGCTATTTCACCCCTTACAATGAGCAAGGGGCATGGCTGGTTTTTCTGCTCTCACACCCTCTGGTCTGGCTCTCCCACACCTACACTATCAGTGCCAGCTCTACTGTGTTGCCCAGGCAAGGGCTGCATTTGTGTTCATTCCCACTAGGGTACATAAAGGTTCCAGAGGATTTGCCTCTTACAGAGTTGGGGGGAAAGCCCAGAGATTTGAGGACAGGATTAAAACCAGGCTGGTCTGAGTCCAAAATTTCGATTGGTTGTAGAATTTGAATGAGATTTTGATCTCATCTGAACTCAGCCAACATTGTTATCTGTATCTCTCAGCTGTTGCTGGAGAAGGCTGTGTGATGACTCCAATGCTCAGACTTCTTTATTCTTCTTAGTCTGCTGTTTGTTTCAAATTCCCATACAATTCTTTCCTAATCATTTACTGAAGAAAATGTGTTGAATACCTTCCAAGGTGTTCTTCTGGGAAGTAGAACCTAATTAAAAACTACCCCAGTTCTGCCTTTCCTGACTTTATACTCTCAAGAGGAGGGACAGACAATGAACAAATAGAATACACAGTATTCAAGATACTGATATAGCAGGGACCCCTCCTACCTCACCTGTGGTCTGATAACATTAAATAGAGTATTCCAGAAATAAAGGTAAGCTTTACATTGTGTGCTGTTCTGAGCAGCATGGTGAAGTTGTGTCCTACCACATTCTCTTGAGGGAGGAATGGACTCCTGTCCGTGGTATCCGTGCTGTGTACACTGCTCACCTGTTAGTCATTTGGCTGCTTAGAGATCAGCTGTCACAGTCTTGGTAACTCAGGGATGTAATAATAGCCTCAGAGTGCAAGTGTCATGATGCTGGCGACTCAAACATGCCCCAGAGAAGATGTGAAGTGTCTTCTTTGAGAGAAAAGATCAAACCTGGATTTTTAATTAGGAAAGAAAAAAAAAGTCAAAGCCAGAGCTACTAAGATGAATGAGTAGGACAGACCTAACAGTGCCGTTGGAAGGAAGGAAAGAGAAATCCAGGCTAGTTTTGCTCTTACACCTCAGACTGCAAACCCACCCCTCCTCACAGTGCCCGGTTAAGATAAAGAAGGATTTATGCTTGTTTATGTTTAGAAAAATCAGTCCACATAGGGGCATTAGGAGTCAGGAACTCCCCCAATTCTCAGATAAAGGAGGACACCTGTAATGGAGCCACGCAGAGGGTATGTGGGCTGTCGGGAGGAGGTGGACTTGCCGTTGCAACGTCACCCCAATTCTCTGTGTGCCTCTGCAACCCTGCATCTTGGCTCGTTTTCCTGATTTGAGCTGTCTCGCTATCTCTTTGTTTCACTGTCTCCTTCTGAACTGTGCCCTGGGGGACTCACATTTCATAACCAAAGCTGCCTATCAAAGCATTTTGCTAAAGAAAATATATTTAGTCTGGAGAGAAATAATCTCTCTCCCTCAGGGACAGAAGCAGCTTCAGTCAGGGGTAGTTTAAAGTGGCATTTCCCACCCTGCCTGTCACTCACAATTACATTTTTCTTCTTTGTTTAAAATTGGGGGGGGGCAGGGTGAAGATGTGAAAAGAGCATCCTAAGAAAAGGAGACATACTATGGGGCACCTGCTACACTCCAGGCCTGCCGGTCCAGTTGTGTGTTCAACAAGCTTCGGATGGCATGGGACTGTACCCACTTTCCTAATGGGAAAATGGAGCCTTGCACCTAGCTGCAGCTGCAGACTGGATTCCTGTGTATCATCCCAGCCACTTACATGACTCAGCTGTTTCTTTGGTGTTTTGAGATTGAGTATAATGAGGCCGAGGGTGATCCTCTAGCTCCTACCTCCAGAGTGTCTGCATTTATAATCCTGTGTTATCTCTACCACCCCATTTTAGGCAGTGCTGGAGATAGAATACTGGGTCTCTGTTGTGCAAGGCTTGCACGGTACCTGCTTTCCTTTGGACTGAATGTGAGACATGTCTGTTTTCTTTTAACTTGGGTGCATCTGTGTTTGTGTCTCTGTGTGTATATGTTTCTCAATGTGTATGTATTTGTGTGTGTTGTGTATGTTTGTGTGTGCACATGTAGAACTCAGAAGTTGGTGCTAGGTGTCTGCTATAATTGCTCTCCATTGTTGTGTGATATTTTGTTTATGTTCTGACAAATAAAGCTTGCCTGGAGATCAGAGGGCAGAGCTATCCACTAGTTAACCAGGAGGCAGTGGCTCACACTTTTAATGCCAGCACAACTAGGAGGTAGAGATAGGAATATAAGGTGGGTGAAGACAGGATCTCAGCCCTAATTTGGTCTGAGGATTCATAGAGGTAAGAAGTTTCTAGTGGCTGCTGATCTGCTTCTCTGCTCTTTCAGCTTTCACCTTTGATATCTGACTCCAGGGTTTTTATTGTTAAGACTAATTAGGATCATGCTTCACTCCATCTTAGCTTTTTTTTTGAGACATAGTCTCTCACAGATTCATCTAGGGTGACTGACTAGCAAAGACCTTCCCGCCTCTCCAGTGTCACCACGTCACACGGCTTTTACAAATGTCCTGGGGATCTGAACCCAGATCCTCATGCTTGTGTAGTGAGCACCTTACCCACTGAGCCATCTCTCCCGATCCCGACATGCCTGTCTTCTAAACCTTTGTGACTAGACGTGGGATCTGTCTCCCACTTTATTGTTAGTCTGTGTGGTGGGGACTGACTGCTTCCTGCAATAACAGAAGAAGGCAGCCAGGTCTTGGGGGAAATCAAAGAGTTCCCAGGGCAACAGGCAAATGAATGAATTCCACTGATCTTGTTTGCTTCCTTATGGGATCATCCATCATGATTTAACAGCCCAAAGTCCACAGTAGCTCCAGGCATGCTTCCTGCCCACTGCCGCAGACTCTGTAACTCAGGGATGGAAGGGGGTTTTGTTACCGGTACCTGCATTACGACCATTATTGTGTCCTGCTTATAGCATTACCGTGTAATTTGGCCTTCCTTTTGCCCACTGTCATGGGCTGGCGAAAGGTTTGAATTCTCTTCTTTGCACCTCACCAAGGTGAGCACATTCCTAGGATGTAATCTAAGCAGATATTTGTTAGGGTCGACTGTGCTCCCAGGACAGGGTTCTGAAAAGCTCATGGTATCTTCCTACTGTTCTACTTGTTTAATTTCATTTCAAATGGTCTTAATGCAGGATTTGAACCAACCACACTCCAGGGCAGCCCCCATGCTCAGGAGCAGGTGACGACATAAATAGGGCTCCATGATTCTGTTTTTGTTTTCGTTTTTTTTTTTAAAGTGGCTTTTTTCTTTTTTAAGAAGGATAAAGACCATGAAGTTGGGTGAGTAGAGGGAGGAGGATCTAGGAGGAGTTAGGGGAGAAGAAATAATAAGATAAAAAGATATACTGTGTAATATTTTCAAAGAAAAGAATATTAGAAAGAAACAAGGGAATATATGTAAAATATGTTACAGGGCCAGGTGAAGACTCAGGGCATTATTATGTAGCTAACTAACAACGACAACAAAAACCCATCTGTATTAGGAGCTGGAGAGGCTTAGTGATTAAGAGCACTTACTGTTCTTGCACAGGACCCACATAATAGCTCAGAACCACCTATAACTACAGTTCCAGGGGGTCTGGTGTCCCTTCTGGCCTCCATGGCCACTGCATGCACACGGTACACTGATGTATATTCAGGTAAAATGCTCATATGCATAAAATTTTAAAAAAGTGAGATAAACTCACACAGGGATACACACACACACACACATAAAATAATACATTAAATTGTAAATCTGTGTTAGTGGACCCATTGGGGAGTTGATCATCTCTCCCTCCCTATCTTCCACTCCTCTACAGAGACCCACTGCTTGGTTTTGTACTATCATTTGTCTTTGCTTTATGAGGTATGTGTGTTTGCCTGCCTTCTCTATGTATGTTTATACCCATAGATGAGTGCTGCTCTCATTCTTACCCTTGGTCAGTGGTTGGTTGATTGATTGATCATTGCAGTGGGCAGTGTTAATGCAGAGAGATGTAACTGCTCCAAGTGCTGAGGATAAGTGAGTGTTGAGTGCTCAGTCCTAAAGGAGACACCCATATCCCTCCATTCTAGACTCAGGGAACACCATGGAGAAGTGTGAAAGGGGAGTGTAGGAGCCTGAAGATGGGGAGCAGTGCTGCCACATGCGGTCTTCTGCACAAGATATTTCATTGCAGCTGTGGTCACATGCACAATACTAAGCTCTTCAACATTTGCTGAGGAGCCACTGGCAGCTAAGGATTGCTAGGGGAGTGGCAGTCATGTTCTTCACTGGTGTAGTCACTGGGCAGTCGTCTATGCTCCAATAAATAATCTCTTACCATGCCCATGAAAGAACCCTAAACTCCCAACAAGAGCCGTGAAAGCAGAGGAGAGGGGACCTGCTGGGAAGAAAAGGGGCTCACAGGAGTGGGTGGGGAAAGGGAGGGGGCCCTGGGGAGTATGATCAATACACATTATTATTATACATTATTATATGTATGAATTGTCAAGGAATAAATATTCTATTTAAAAAGAGGCCTGGCAAGATGGCTCAGCAGGTAAAGGCACTTGCCACGACAGCCTGAGGACCTGAGTTCAACCCTGGAAACCATGTCAAAATGCAAGGAGAGAACTGATTAAACAAAGTTGTTCCTGTCTTCTGATCTCCACAGGTGTGACATGAGAATGTATTTCTCCTCATCCATCCATCTATCTATCTATCTATCTATCTATCTATCTATCTATCTATCTATC
>CABHPH010124849.1:1112-18779 GCA_902168325.1 Peromyscus nudipes
TCTCTCTCTCTCTCTCTCTCTCTCTCTCTCTCTCTCTCTCTCTCTCTGCCTTGCTCCCTGCTTGGTTCCCTAAGTCTCCACCCTCTCTCTTTCTGGCTTCTCTTCCGTATTGCAAGCTGGGCTTTCTCCAGAGTAACAGGGTTGGGCTTGAAGCAGCAGCTCTCTCAAAGCTGGCCAAGTGGAGAGCAGAGTGGCCTTGTGAGCATGCGACTGTTCCTGAGATCTGCAGAATGTGCAGCAGCTGGAACTGTTCCCTGGAGCTGATTCTTGGAACTTTGTCGACTCAGCAGAGTCTGATTCCCAGGGTCTCTTGGGCCCCTCTCTCTGCTCTCTGAGTAGGTGCATAAAATGTTTCTCTAACGGAAGCCAAACAGGCCTGCAGTTCAACTTGAGGTAACTTAGTGTCTGTGTAAACTTGGGACTGACTCCAGAGTGTCCACAGGGACTTTTGTCCACTTGTCCTCTGTGTACATGTGGACACTGGTGAATTTCCGGTGGAATTGTTTGTTAAGAAAGAAAACTGAGCTTCCTGTTTCAGATTTTCTCAGATATCTTTAGAATCCTCTCCCTACCAGCCCTTTCATTTTTTTAAACTTCTAAATCATGGCTGTATCTGCATAAGTGGACTTACAGTGCTTAACGTTAGGAGCAGGGCTTTAGACTTGGGTGGACTTGAACTTGCAGCCTGCATCGTCAATCATGTGTATTGGACACATCTTATCACTTCTCTGTCTAGTTTCTGCTATGGTCTATTGTGAATTTTACCTTCCTCCTTGAGTGACTGTGGAAAATGTTCTAGAAAACATGGAAAATGTCTGGCACATTGTAAGCCCTACCTGGCAGGCATATAAAACAGCAGGCACTGTCTTTAGCCAAATATGTAATGTAGTCATTCTGTTCATATAATGGAATGATATGGGTAGTGAATATAAGGGAATTAGAGGTGCATGTGTCACTCTGTGTGCACATACAAACTGTCACAGACTTAAAACTGAGCAAGAAATAAAAAGTTTCAGAATGATACCTTTTATGTAACAGTTAAGTTTGTGTGAGGTATTAACACACCAAGAGGCTCTGTGCTGTGCCCTGCAGGGAGTTGGGAAGCTATGTCAGAGTGACAATCCCTGGCTTCAGGGTGGTAGATAACTCTGATGGGAAGAGGATTGTGGGAGGGGATGGATATCCCGGGGCGTCTACTTGTGTTTCGCAATGTTTCTCATCTTAGACCGGCTCATAGCTGTACCAGGGTGTGTTGTGCTGTTCAGCTTATCTTTTTGTAGCCCTCACTGACCTTAAACTCACAGAGAGTCAGCTGCCTCTGCCTCCTGGAATCTGAGATTAAGGGTGTGCACCACCTCACCCAGCTCAGAGTTAAACTTTCTTTTTTTTTTAAATTTCACATGTATGAGTGTATGTATATGTGCCTGGTTCCTGCAGGGGCCTGAAAAGGATGTGTGAAAACTGGAGTTACTTTTGGTTGTGAGCTGCCATGTGGGTGCTGGGAACCGAACCAGGGTCCTCTGGAAGAGCAAGTGCCCTTAAGTGATTAGCCATTTCTTTGGACCCTGAGACTGTTTTGTTGTGCATTTTTTTACAAGGTGAGGGAAGGGTACACATTCACATGGGTTACAGACCCACCTGACTCTCATTCAGAATTTCACAGCCTTCATGACTATTCATGCGGGTCTTTTTTCTTTTTTTAACCTATTTCTATTTTAGGCCTACATTTATGTTAAGTGTGCCATGTGTGTGCTGTGCTCATGGAGACCCGAAGAATTAATCAGATCTCCTGGAAGCAGAGTTACAGTTGAGAGGTACCAGATAGTTGCTGGGAACTGAACCCAGGTCTTCTGCAAGAGCAGCAAGTGCTCTTAGCCACTGAGCCCTTTCTTCAGCCCTGGTGCAAGACAGTTTTATGTGTGAAATTAGAGAACAGACACAGGATATTGGAGTGTTGGCTTGATAGAAATGGTGGGAATGGAAAATGGCTTCCCAAAAGAAAAGATCAATTGAGATGTAGGGTTTCAGAATCAAGGTGTTTTTGTTTTTTAAGTTAATTTTCAGAGACTGGGAAGATGGCTCAGTTGGATAAAGTGATTGCGTGGAGAGAAGAGGACCTGAATTTGATCCCCAGCACCCAAGCAAAAGCTGGGCATGGAATTAACATACCTATAATCCTGCTGCGGGAGCCAGGCGGGTCCCTGGAGCTCCTGGTCTAGCCAGTCTAGTCATCTGGTGAGCTCCCGACTCAGTGATTGACCCTATCTCAAAGCACAAGGTGGAGAGTGACTGAGGAAGGCATCCAGCATTGATCTCTGGTGTACACTCGTGTGTGTGTGTGTGTGTGTGTGTGTGTGTGTGTGTGTGTGTGTATGTGTGTGTGTGTACCTGTACACATATACACACAGGGCACAGTAATTCCTTTTGAGCTTCTGGAGTAAAACTGTTATGGTGGGAAAGCTGGAAAGCAGCAGTCATTTCCCTTCTCATGAGATCTGATTCCCATGAGCATGGGTACTTCCCAGGAGGGCTGCCCACAGGGGAGCCCCTGGCTTCCAAAGAGCTGGAGAGGATTTATACCTGCTTCAGTTCAGGTATGCATATGACTGTGCAGATGCCATTTCTTCTGAAAAAGATTGGTTAAAAAGAGAAGAAAATCAGTGATTTGCTTACTATATTATCATGTGTTTCTTATTTTAAGTGTCTCTCAGCCTTCTCGAGAGAAGCTGTGGCTTTGTCAGGCTTTTTTCAGAATGCCTTACTGCTTAAGTCTTAATGAAAGCTGATACTGGAATTTCTTGGTAAACTCCTCTATTCTTAAAGTCAGGGATCTGGTCCAGAGCCCTATTTTACAGATGAGGGAAAAGAGGCCCCAGAAAGGGCTGTGATTTGCCTGCGATCACGAGGCTAGACTCAGAGCCTCTGAAAGCAGAGTCTCTGGGAACAGGGAACAGGGAGTGTCCCAGTTGCATTATCTGCTCTGGCAAAGGTCTCTCTCCAGACTTTGGGTACTGTCTGCTTTGGTTTAGGTGAGGTGTCGTGGCTTTTCCCCCTCCACTGCATTTCGGTCAGTCCTGTTTATGTGGTAAGTATCTGGAACGTTGTCCTGCCTGATTCTCCCAGGATAGATACACATTACTTCTGAGTAGACATTTGGAAACTGCTGCAAAGACCTGGAGGAGGCAGATGCTTCCTGTGCCGTGTATACAGTGTGCCGCTAGAGGCTTCTTCCCCAACTTCCCTGGGACCAGAGGCATGGAGTTATTTCTGGATTGAGCTGGTACTTGGGGATAAGAAAGCATGTGACTGACTGTCGGTAAAGTTTGGATGACCCGTGACCCGGCTCTTTGCTGCAGTTCTTGGAGCATGATACATCATCAGACTGGCTGCCGATGAATTCCCCTCCCCCTTCTCCCTTTCTTGGAGGCATGTGGTGCTCACATGAACGTGTGTGTGTTGCATGTTGGTTTCCAAATCACACGTAACTGAACAACTATGCATCCCTATTCCTAACCCTGTTTTGTGGGGAAAATGCCCATTCCCTGTTGTTGAGCGGCTCTCAGCTTAATGACAAACATTTGTTAGTGTGGATAATGATAGTGTGCTCGACACAGAATAGATGTGGTAAACCAGCCTTCCTTGGTGAATGGTTCTGCTAAGCTGTTCTGCACTAAGGCTTCTGTGTAGGGTCTTGAAGCATTATTTAAATCTTGAGTTGTGGGAACTTGGCTTTTCATAGATTTGTTACGGTTTCCCGGGCAGTCGGTTCCTTAAAGGCAAGTGTACCTGTTCAGGTTCCTGATACAATTGCTTTCTGCCCCACTGCCTCCCGCATACTCCTTGTTATGGGGAGTCTCTACCATGCAGTGTCCAGTCCAGCTCTCTGAGCACTTCTCAGAACTGTACCTGGCACGAAGTAGGTGTGCTGTTGACTGAGTGAATACTCATTGCTTTCTCAAAATCTCTATATTGAAGCCCTAACTCAAGAGTGCCATGGATTTGGGAAGTGGAGCCTTCCTGAATGAGATTAAGCTCCATAAAAACAGATGCCAGTGAGATTATCTGTCTCTGTAAGGTCATAGCATTAAAGTTACCTTCCTCAAACATTTAATGAGAACTGGTTGTGTGTTAGACTCAGACAGTGCCAGATCTCAGATTCACAGGCCCTTGCCAGGAACTGAATTGTCCAGCGTCTTGATTTTGGATGTCTGGGCATTCAGAACTGTGATGAGTAAATTTCTGTTTAAGCCACTCAGTCTATGACAACATCATCGTCATGATCATCATCATCATCATGTGTATGTGTGGTGTATATGTGTGAATGGCACGTGCATGTGGGTGCTTACGCAAGCAGCAGCCAGAGGGCATTGGGCATCTTCCTTTATTGCGGTCTGCCTATTCCCTTGAGACAGGGTTGCTCACTGAAGCCAGCCAGTAAGTTTCTAGAATGTGCCTTTTTGTGCCACCCCACCCTACCCCAGCAGACACACACATACATACACACATTCGCACGCACGCACGCACGTGTGCGCACACACAGACATTCGCATGCACACACACATTCGCATGCACACATGCGCGCGCGCGCGCGCACACACACACACACACACACTAGGGTTACAGACGTATACAGCCATGCCCACCTTTTTGTGTAGGTGCTGGGAACTGCGCAGCAAGCACTGAGCCATTTCCACAGTCGCAGTATATGATTTTTTTTTATTTCTGATACCTAAACCAAGACAAGGAGCCCAGGCAGACCTTCATTAAATGAAAGAATAGAAAGTCATCACCAGTAAGCATGATCTTAGTATGACCCTGACCCTTTAGAAGTGACCATCTAGAACTCTCAAATGTGCAGATGTTATAAAAAGTAAAGATCATTCAGTAAAGACCAGTAGATTTCACAGGCATCAGGAAGCCAAAAGAAGGTTTAATTCAGCCTTCCCCAGAGGAGAGAGTTTGTGGAGTGTTGCTTGCCCACGGGTTGGACTCTGGAGACCCTGTTCTGGCAGGGGCAAACATGTTATGGACAGGGCCATGCCATCTCTGTCGCTGCTTTGTCCCTCTGTAGTAGTCCAAACGGAATTTTGGCTGGGTATAGCTGGGTTCCCAAGTTTGAATTTCAGATAATCTCATGTCACAAAAGGTTTTCTCTTCTGATTTTTTTCCCAACCACTTAAACATATTAAGTTTTATTGCTCTTAGACAATACAAAAATAAGCAGCAGCTGGTCCTTAGGTGGGAGGACTCAGGAAGTACAGGACCATATTGAGACCCAGCCATGTCTCCTTAACTTGAACCTGTGGTCCTTGGGTTTATGGCATCATTTTGGCCTTTGTTCCTAAGAGCTGAAGGAATCGGTGAATAAGGAGACCAGCTGGTGGTCTGAGTCCATTTGGACTGCTGCAGCAACATCCCATAGACTGAGTGGCTTATAAATACCAGAAATGTCTTGCTCACAGTTCTAGAGGCTGGGAAACCGAGTCCTAGGTATCAGTATAAATCATTTAGTCTGCTGAAGACTCACTCTGCTTTGTAGATGATGCCGTCTGGCTGGGTCCTCACATGGTAGAATTTACTAATCCCCCTACACTATTTCAGAACAATCCATTTAACCCACCTTACTCTCTTGTTTTTTCCTTGAGATAGTGTGGTGGTATTGTGTTCCCCAAAATATTGTGCACCCTAATAAATTTATCTGGGGTCAGAGACAGAACAGCCACAATATTAAACATAGAAGTTAGGCAATGGTAGCACACGCCTTTAATCCTAGCATTCCAGAGACAGAAATCCCTCTGGATCTCTGTGAGTTCAAGGCCACATTGGAAACAGCCAGGCATGGTGACACACGCCTTTAATCCCAGAAAGCAAGCCTTTAATCCCAGGGAGTGGTGGTAGAAAGCAGAAAGGTATATAAGGCGTGAGGACCAGAAACTAGAGGCCTTTGGCCTGGAGAAGCCTTTGGCCTGGAGAAGCATGTGGCTGGTTAAGCTTGCAGGCTTCTAGCAGCAGTTCAGCTGAGACCCATTCTGGATGAGGACTCAGAGGCCTCCAGTCTGAGGAAACAAGACCAGCTGAGGATCCGGCGAGGTGAGGTAGCTGTGACTTATTCTGTCTCTCTGACCTTCCAGTGTTCACCCCAATACCTGGCTCAGGTTTGATTTTATTAATAAGACTCTTTAAGATTCATGCTACAAGATAGGGTCTCATGTAGCCCAGGCTATCCTTGAGCTCCTGTGTAGCCCTGAACTTCTGATCCTCCTGCCTCGTCCTCCAAGTGTAGGATCATCTGGTTTATGTGGTGCTGGAGACTGAACACCAGGCTTCATGCAGCCTAGGTAAGCGCTCTACCAACTAAGCCACGTCCCCAGTCCTGTTTGTCTTTTAAAGACAATGGAATTCAATTCTTTAAAGCCTGCTTGATGGATCAGGATGGGGGAAGGGAGGGCAGAACAGTCCTGGGAGCAGGGAGATGTGTGATGTATGAAGATCCCATTCCTGTGAGAAAGTACATTCTTTTTCCTTCAGAATGGGTGTACTCTTTCCAACATGGAGCTTCCTTTGAAGGAATTCTTTATTCCAGAAAGGTAGATATGAGCCCATGCCCACAGGCGTAAGAACAGCAAAAACAAAAGTAATTCTTGAGTCCCTGAGAAGCAGCTGAAGTTGGAGATGGAGCCAGGCACATCCTAGTACTTGGGGGGCCATTGGCTGGACTTCACCATATGTAGTAGCACTTTTGTGCCAGTAAAATGGCACTCACTTTTGAAGTACAGTCTTCTGATTCCATTTATAATCTGTAAACACAGGTGGAGCCTGGAGATAAAGGGTGTGAAGAAGGATGTTTCTAGTTAATAAGGTAGCCTTGTGTCAACTCTCAAATATCTCTCAAACCAGGAAGATGACAGTATTACCAACAAAACCCTGAGTGTTTCTCTTCTGGTGCCAGGAGCCTGATATGGGATCTTTTCTGATGATTTAAACTTGCTATAGTCTGACTTGGCAACAAGCCTTGTTGCAAAGGGAAGAGTACAGTAGATCAGGCTTAGGAAATCTATGTTCCAGGCTCAATTCAATTTGTTCTTTCATTCCCCAGGATCATCGGAGGAAAGGCAGTTTTCCACAGGCTGGATAAGTGAGTTTCTCTGACAGTTGCTAGCCACAGGATACTTGGACTTTAGTTATTTTGTTGTTGGGAAATTCTCCTAAGATAAGGAATCTCTTAAGAGCTTGGTCCTTGGAGTCAGGCCTCCTCTGGGTGAATTCCTGCCTAACCTGCTTGCTGTGTGCTTGCTGTTGAGCAAGAGACCCTAGATCATGATGGCTCCTACTTCATAAACTGTTATTTAAGGTCAGATAAGTTAACTTTGGGAAGTGTTTGGACAGGATCTGGGACATTACTGTCATCATTATAAAATGAAATGTTAAGTACATGAATGAATAAAGAAAATATATCACAGACAGTGAGGTTTTGTTCAGTCATGAAGAATTAAATTATGTCATTTGCAGGAAAATGGGTTAAGGTAGAGAATACCATGCCAAGCAAAATAACCTAGACGGATAAAGAAAGATGTTGTATATTCTTTGTCCTGTGGAATCTAGAGTAAAGAGAGAGAGAGAGACAGAGACAGAGACAGAGAGAGAGAGAGACAGAGAGAGAGAGGTGAAAAAAACTATTTGGGAAGAGGATCTTCACTGTAATAGACAGATTATGGGAATACATATATGAAATGTCATAATAAAGCCCATTGTTTTTATGATACAATAAATATATGCTAATATAGAAAATGTAATTTTTTTAAGTAGATAAATGCAGAGTTGGCGATATCCCCAACAATGCCCTCAAGTGTCTTTGCTTTGTCAGGGCTAAGAGTGCTGACAAACACCTATTATTGCTAGCTTTGGAGGGCCTGCTCTGCCCTGCATTGCTAGACTTCCTCCCCTGAGGCATTCCTGAAGGCCGCCTTCACTAACTGGCTGTTTCATATTTCTTTCCTTCTGTGTACACTGCCAGTTAATTTCCCCTTGCAAGATAACTGTTTCCTGGAAATGGAGGGGGCACTGTGATAGTTTGAATGAACATGGCCCCATCGACTCATGTCTTAATGCTTGGTCCCCAGTTGGTAGAACTGTTTGGGAAGGATAGGAGGTATGACCTTGTTGGAGGAGGTGTGTCACTGGGGGTGAGCTTTGGGGTTTCAAAAGTCTATGCCATTCTCAGTTAGCCATCTCTACATCATGGTTGTTATTGCAACAAGTAAGCTCTCAGTTACTGCTCCAGTGCCATGCCTGCCTGTCTGCTACCATGCTGTCCTGCATGATGGTCATGGCCACTACTGCCTTCTGGAACCCTGGGCCCCAAATTAAATGCTTTCTTCCTTAGGTTGCCTTGGTCATGATATTTTTTACAGAAATAGAAAATTAACTAAGACAAGCACCAAGTGTACTCGGTACTGATTTCTACCTAGCCAAGGGATCTGAGGGAGAAGACAGGTCTCTTGGTTGAAGTACTTAATGGTCAGCCACTGGCTGCAGCCTTTCCATCTCTAGGCAGAACAGAAAATAAATGGTAACTCTCTTCCTTCCGAAAGGAGAGAAGAACCCTACTGTTGTAGAAATGATTTTCAGACTGGGAGAGGGAAAGAGGTTTTGATTAGGAATTTGGGGTTCTGTTATCCAGAGACATCTGAGTGGGATTTTCCCTAAGTCCTCCTAGGCCAAGAGGCTCTGCTGAATTTGCTTTGCTTTCATAGAGTGCCTACACTACGGTATGGGAATGGGGAGTTGGGGCGTGTGATACATCTAACTAGTTTTCTGTAAATCCCCTCTACCAAAGGTACTTAGTTCAGCTAATGTCCTGGGACTGGTATGTATAAGGCCTTCTGATGGGCAAGAAGCTGAGAGGCCCTGGGGAGACTGCAGGGTTCTTGACCTAATTATAAGCACAAAACACCCTGGGTGGACTGGCGAGTCAGATGGTTTTACCCCTGGTGCTATCCCATCCTCGCCTAATCTCAGAAGCACCTGAGTCCTATAGGAGCACAAGAGTTTCCTGTGTGGTCCACTACTGTACTTCTAATGCTTTATAGGGGTGCCCGGCACCCAGTAGATGTACAGGCTGTGTTTGTTAGCTTAAGGAATGCTTTGAGCCCTCAGCTTCTCCTGTAGAGTGGGTATGGGTGTGATGGTAGGAAATATGCTCTCATTTCATGGCAAATAGAAGGTTTGTAGTGTCCATTTACTTAGCAAATGTTTTTGTATGTATTATCATGTTCTAAGCATTGTGCATCCTTTTTAAATTTTTCTTTATTTTATTTTATGTATATGACTATTTGCGTGTGTACCTGCTGAGGCCAAAAGAGAGTACCGGATCCCCTGGAATTAGAGGTTCAGTTGGTTGTGAGCTGCCATGTGGGTGCTGAGAATTGAACTCATGTCCTCTGGAAGAGCAGCCTGTGCTCTTAACCACTGAGCCATCTCTCCAGGCCCAGTGTTGTGCATCTTGATGCAAACGTATCAGTGAAAACTTTCCATTGATTTAAGAAAAAAAAAATAGTGTTAGAATTTTAGAAGTAATTTGCACCTGTTACAATCCAAGAATTGCAAGAATGTTGGAAAGAGGCCATATTTGTCTGCATATGTCAGTATACTGGGAATTAAATACCAAATGTCTGCAAATTTTTTTGGTTCTGACAGAATTCTGGCATTTCTCCACGGTAAGTGAGGGGAATCCCTGGGATCTGCCTGTGTCTGTCCCCCAGCACTGGGTCACAGGCATACATGTCAGACCTGGGTTTTACGTATATGCTAGGGATCTAGACTTGAGTCCTTATACTTGCAAGGTAAGCACTTATCTACCACAGCCATTTCCCCAGCCTCTGCCTCATTTCATCAAGAAACGTCCCTGGAGAAGATGAGCCAGGGGTTTAATTGCAGAACTGCTCAAAGACGTAGTACCTCTTGGATTTGCAGAAATGTCCTCAGGAAGATGAGAGTCTACACCTTATAATGAGTTTGCATCCTGTGTTTTGCTCAGCTTTTGCTGGGATTATGTGGAGAACTGGAATTAGTGGGAGAAAGGGCTTCAGGAGGTGGATCTTTTGGCCGCCACCTCCTCTGCTGTCTCAGGGCCAGTCCACTGGGAAGAAGAGCAGCCTTTCTTCCAGCAGACTTCCCCAATCCAGCCCTGTCAGGCTGAGTGTTCCTTGACTAGAGGAGAGCAGGCCAGTGTTATCAGGATGTTGATATTGGATTAAAGGAATTACTTCTAGGCAGGCAGCCCAGTTTTACTTCCCTTTCCAGCTCTCTGATGTTCAAGAAGACTGCTTATAGGGAAAGTGACCTGACTTTTTCTATGTGATTGCAGCCAGCCCCTTCCCTAGCAGGCCTTGTAGGATAAGGCCAGGATGGGTATCCAGCTGGAGTCAACTATCACCTCTGGCCTCAAGGAGATTGTCCTGTCACTGGATTGTGATCCGGGCACTGTCATTAAATAAATGGCTCTGGAGGAGGTCATTTCTTGTTGGTGTTCTGCCCATTACCCTGAAGTCAGAACTAGAGAGGCCCCCAGAGATCAGCCTGTCCTTCCCCTGCATATAAACACATTGAGGAAACTGATTCCCACTCTCAATCTTGGAACTAAAATCTCCTCCAGACACATGGTCCAAGCTGTTAGATAATACTTGTTCCATGTGTATATCCATTATTAGGAAAGCAGGCTTATGCTCTCATGGTTTTATACAGACACACAATTGTACATCCAACTATTTTATGTTGGGCATAAGTTGAACATGTTTAATTGCATAAAGTTTGGAAATGGACAGCATAGATTGTAAATTTCCAGCAGGAGCTGACCAACAGAAGCAGTGGTGTCTCTGTCCTCATCCCTCTCAGGGGCACCTTCATTGTAAAGTATTCATCAGAGGAAGCAGGCCTTTGACCATGGCATGGAATGAGTCCCCTAGCCTTACTTACATAACATGCTAGTAAGACTTTTCCTGTCCTTTGAAGAAATGTGGCTTCCTCAGAACAGTGGTTCTGGAAGTGATGGTGTAGAGGAAGTCTGGGTACTGTCAAGGTGCAGCGGTGGAGTTCCTGCCCTAGAGATGCCATGCTCAGTAGGCCAGTGTGGGCCTCAAGAGTCTACATTGCCAGTGATCGTCACTGCCCATCCGCTGTCGATCTCTGGCCTCTCCTCTCTGCTCTCCGGGTCATGAGTGACTGTTCTTGTTGGGACTGTTTGAAGGTGGCCATGATGCATGTGTAGAGGTCACAGGAAAAATTTGGAGCATCGGTACTCTCCTTCTACCGTGTGAGTTCCGGGGAAGGACCTTAGGTCACCCACTCTCTGGTGGTAGAACAGAAATAACAGAACTGCGTGGGTGGAAAGCAGTGAAGTGCGAAGCCTTAACTCAGGTTTGCACTCTGTGGTTTGTAGGTGCAATTGACTTTGCATTCTGGGTTTCTATGCTCTCGGAGAAGGCAGTGTTGGAGCAGAGCTGTCTAGCAGGCCCCTGGATGAGGCCACAGGAGTTATTTGCCCTGGTCCTCCCTGACTTTACAGTAGCAGAGCCATTGGAATGTAGCTCTCTGGTCACTTGGAGGCCTCCAGTGCTCCCTTTCTTTAAAACAGAAAGCATTTAACAGACTTTACCATTTCCTGAGAGGAAGAGCAGGACCAGGGGGTGGCCTTGTCCTTCTTGCCTGCATCCTGATGAACCTTGCCTGTGTGGGCAGCCTAGGCTGAGAGACTGTGTCTGCTAGCCCCTCCCCGGCCGGCTGTGTCTGCTGCTCCCATGCCTCTGTACTTGACTGCTCTTCTCTGATCTGCTCATGGGCTTTATTCGAAGTCCAATACCAGCACTTGCCTCTACTCCCCACAGCAGGTTCCCACTGCAGCCCCAGGCTGGCCTGAGACCCGCTGTGTAGCCCATGTTGGCCACAGACTCCCAACAGTTTTGCTGAATGTTGGGGTTACAGGTGTGAGCCACTATACCTGGCTGCCGTCTCTTACAGTATTAAGAAATGGCTTTTCTCTAAAGATTTTTTTTTAGTTATGGAATACCTCACAGATTGATTTAGTTATCCTTTCACAAGGCCATACTAATCTTCTCTGTATCGGTCCAGTTTCAATATATGTGCTGCCCAAGCTAGCACGAGTGTTGCTTTTAAGAGCAGGCTGTTCCAGTACTAAAGATGGCAGCATTCATTAGCTGGCCACCCAGCATTGCCCGTTAGAGGCATGGGAACCATCCAGCTCTCGAAAAGGAATTGGGTTAGAGTTTAGGTGGTTATTTTCATATGATATATGAAATTGCTAAATTTAATTAGCAATTTAAAGACTTAACAAATGAAAATTTATTATGTTCCCTAGATGTGTGGAGTTTGTGAAATTGCATTCTGTCTTCTGAGGAGCAAGAGACCCAGTATTAGTTGCCTTGACCTCTCACTTAAATTGAAGATTTCAAAAATCTTCCAAGGGAAAAACACTCATTTTTCCATTAGTATGAAGCCCGAACCCTTGAGATTGTTTCTAGACTCATGCATGATTTTGAAACACTCAAAAGGAAAATTGGAAACTAGTTTGTTAGATTTGGGGTGTAGTCTGCCATCCTTTTGAACTTTGTTTTATATTATCAGGCTGTGTACAATTTTTATTGCTTATGGGCAAAGTACCTTAGACATTCCTTGGAAATGAGTATACCCTTTCTTAAGTTTAAGAATTGAGCCATTAAGGGCCAAGAATTCCAACTGTTAACAGTAAATAGGTTTCATTGAGTGTTCTCAAAGAACAAAGAAAAATGTATACCTTCATAAGATATACATACATAAATATACCATCATAAGAGTCGTTGGCTCATGGAAGCCAATGAAATACGAACGAGTTTGTTTTGACTGTATATCTCCACAGAAAATGTTAAATCCGCTGGTCTTTATTCTTAGTCACTTATTTGACCTGTTTTCCTTTCATTTGCTGCTATTCTTCATAATATAGCCATTTGTAAATATATGAACTTACATATTTTATATTTTCATAAGATTGTATTTAAACTTTCAAAATTAAAACAGACCTTATCAGACCAGGAAAAAAAAAAAAAGAATTGAGCCAAGTGATGATGTGCCTTTTAATCCCAGCATTCCAGTGGCGGCAGCAGGCAGATCTCTGTGAGTTCAAGGCTAGCTTGCTCTACAAAGAGAATTCCAGGGCAGTCAGAGCTGTTACACAGAGAAGCCCTGTCTCAAAAAAACTGAAGGAAAAAAAAAAGGAGCAACCATTACAACTTTTAAGAACTCTGGATAAAACCTTTCATGGGGTTTATACAGCTTCCTATGGGGTAGGCAGACTTAAACCATCTGTATGTGTGTTCTCCTGTCTGTGGCTCTTACGTTACTGTTGGCACTGCTGTAATGGCTTATAACTGTGGTGGGACTTGACCCCCTGGGAAGGAAGCCAGATCCAAAGGCATCATCACATACAGCATGTTGAAGAAATGAATGATTGGCTCTACAGGGAATGTGGATGGCCTCATATGTGGGTGTCCCTGGAGGTAGTTAGGTGGGAAGTAGTGTAGTGTAAGCAGAACTGGCCTTGCTTTCCATTGTGTGAGAGAAAGGTCATGGTCCTGTGGAGGGTGGGCACTGTGGGCCCTATAGTCAGCCAGATGACTTGGCATTTGAAAACATCCAAGGGTTTTAGACATGGGGTGGGCAGAACTTGATTGACTAGGGGGTCAGAAGAGGATTTGGAAAGTGAAGACTAGGGGTAGCTGTCCAGTCAGAGGGCCTGCTGCAGAGGCCTGGATCGAATGAGTTTGAGAGCTTGGTCAGGGCGTCAGCCCAAGTACAGCAGACCTGGTGGGCCTGCTCTGCATGGAAGCTGTTGTACCTTCTCTGCGTCTGTTTAGATGTGGCCTGTGATTGCTTGCTGCTTTCCGTTTCTTTCCATTTTATTTTTAAATATTTATTTTATTTTATGTATATGTGTAGCTGAAGTTTTCCTGTGTCCCACCCGGTTCACAGCTGCTCAGATCCAAGTAAACATACAGAGGCTTATATTAATTAAAACTGCTCAGCCATTAGCTCAGGCTTACTACTGACTAGCTCTCACACTTAAACTCAGCGCATTTCTGTTAATCTATATGTTGCCTCATGTTCTGTGGCTTTACCTGTGTGCTGTTACATGCTGCTCCCTGGATGGCAGGCTGGTGTCTCCTGACTCAGCCTTCCTCTTCCCAGAATTTTCCTTGTCTGCTTATCCCACCTATACTTCCTGCCTGGCTACTGGCCAATCAGCATTTTATTAAACCAGTGTACAAAAACATTATCCCACAGCATATATGAGTATTTTGCCTGCTTGTATATCTGTGCACTACAAACATGCCTGGTACCCTCAGTCAGAAGAGGGTGTTGGATTCCCTGGAGCTGGAGTTTTATGAATGGTTTTGTGCTGCCATATGGGTGCTGGGAATTGAACCCATGTCATATATAAGAACAATGAACACCTTTAACCACAGGCCTGCTGCTTTTTATTTCTAAACAATGACCTTAGAATAGAATTGTGGTTGCAAGTGTCCAGTGAAAGCACATTAAGAACTGAATGATGGTCTTGATCTCTCAGTCTCAGGAGGCCATGCTTGTACCCCAGAATTGAGGCCCTGTGCACTGATGAGTGCGTGGCCTCTGGTGTGCCCCTAACACCAGCACCCTCGTGGGGTTTTAAATTGATCTTCAGTGTTGTTTGAGGTCATCAGCCTTTCAACATTTGGGGAAAGCCATAGAGGAACTTGTGTTTCCTGCTGGGGTATTGAGAATGGAGTTTGCCTTGGGTGTACTCATTGTCCTCGAGAGTAGGAAATGGGCAGACTCGGCTTTGAATTGACTGTGAAGCTGGCTGTGAGAGCTTGGGAAGCACAGTGCAGGAGATAGTGGGTATGGCACCAGTCACTGAGAACACCGGCCTGGAGCAGGATCCTGGTGTGACATCCGTTTATTGACAGTGTGTTACATTACTAACATGCCAGTATAGATGACTGGAGAGCCTACACTTCATTCCAGGTTTTTTTTTTTTTGTTTTTTTTTTTTTAAAGAAAACAGATGTACGTATTTGTGGGGAGAAAAAAATGTTCAGAAATAAGTACACCAAAGTTTTGAGAGGTACCATTTCTGGTGATGTGGTTATGATCACTTTATTTTATTCTTTTTTTTTTTTTTTCCAAATTCTTCACAGGAGTGTGTGTGTGCCGTCACTCTTACTTGACGTTAAAGTTTGGGGACAGAGAGACGGTTTAATGGCTAAGATCCCTCGTTGCTTTCACAGAGAACCGGGTTTGGTTCCCAGCACATTCGAGACAGGTCATACTGTCTGTAACAACAGTTCCAGGGGATCTGACCCTCTTCTGACCTCCACAGGCACACACTCATACATACAACATAAAATAAACCTAAAAAAACTGAAGTCTAAAATGTACTTTTATGCTGAGCACTTGGGAGGCAGAGGTAAGTGGATCTCTAAGTGTGAGTCCAGACTGGCCTACATAGAGAGTTCCAGGCCAGCTACGGCTACATGGTGAGACCCTGTCCTGGGGGAGGGAGGTTAAAATGTACTTTCAAAAAAGTACAGAAGATTCAAACTCCCCAGCATTTAAAAAAAGAAAAGGCTTCTGAATGACTGAAATAAATCAAGATATAGCCTCCAACAAGGGAGAAGAGTATTATTTGAACCCATGTTGTTTTTAGTCCTCAAGCTACTAACAGTAACCGGACAAGAATAATAACATGTGGAGCCCCATGATTTTGAAATGTTCCTACTGAAGAAAAGTTTCTGAGAAAATATTCAAAACATCGGATGGCATGGCAAAGAGGACTCTCTTTACTGTAGTATGGTTTTTTAAAAAATTACTGTTATTTATTTATTTAATATTAAAACAAGCTACAAACTGAAGTGGCTGTGAGGTAAAGCAGGTGTGTGAAAGGTGGCTGGTGTCACCATTTCTAAAATACTGTCCTAAACAAACAACTTAGAACATTTTATTTCAGCTCATGAATGGCTGTTCTAAATCTGTTGTATGTTAGACATACTTTGAACTACCTCTTTACTTAAAATGGGGAAGTTTCCTTAATAAAAGTGTGACAATTAGAAAAAAAAAAAGTACAGAAGAGCCGGGCGGTGGTGGCACACGCCTTTAATCCCAGCACTCGGGAGGCGGAGGCAGGTGGATCTCTGTGAGTTTGAGGCCAGCCTGGGTTACCAAGTGAGCTTCAGGAAAGGCGCAAAGCTACACAGAGAAACCCTGTCTCGAAAAACCAAAAAAAAAAAAAAAAAGTACAGAAGAATAAGGTCGTTTTTAGGTAAACAGAACACCCTCCAGGATTCCCTGCAAAGCTGTGATAGCCCTAGACTCCACATCAGACTCAGGTTTGGAAGATCTTCAGGTTTCTTCTCAGTTTCTCGTTGCTTTTAATTTTATTTCTGGCATTTTTAGTCACACAGACATTTTCATTGCTTGCTTACAGTGTAGCTTTAGAAAGACTTTCTGTTCCAAGAAAATAGAAATGCGAAGACATTTCTTCCAGGTTGCTAGGGGAGAGACTTAACTCTGTAACTGTCAGCCTGGAGCCCGCCAGCTCCCTTGAGTTGTGGGGGAGAAGCAGCTGATGACTTGACATTTGAAGTCTGTCCTCCTTCTAGCTGTCATTTCAGGGCTCCAGTCCTAAAGGAGTGGCTTGTTTTTCTTAGGCACTGGACCACAGCTCACATCTGGGTAGGATCGTGCCCGAGGATCGGACCTCACTGTTTGCTGTCCAAGATTTCTGCCAAACCCTTCCCCATGAGTTGCTGCTCTGCGACGTGGCTCTGTAAGCCCAGGCATTCCTTCATCTCCTTAAAAATGCAGTAGAAATCTAAGAATCTCTTGCCTCAAGAGGCAAAAGGAGACAAACAATCTTAATAACATAGATATCTTCTTGTAACTTAGTGGAATTTATTCCATTCATTAATTTATCATGTTTACTATTTCATTCATCTAATGGTTTGTATTCAGTTTATTAAATCTTAAATCAAATTTGAGGTAATTCTCCACTTCGATAGGTCTCTCATGTAGGTCATAATGGTGGTGATTTGATTTCTTTCTAGATGTGTGACTGGTTATCAATGCCATTATTCAATAGTTAGTACTTTCTCCACTGGTTTGCTTTGAAATCTTACTTAAATTCTCTTTTACATACTGAACCAGAACCATGTATTTTGATTTGCTAGCAGTATATACTCTTGCTTTAATTAATGTGGCTTTATAACATCCTTTAGTATGGTAGGACAATTCCATCCCCATTATTTCAGACCGAACTTTAGGTGAATTTTATCATCTCTTTGCCATGCTTTGAATTTTTTTTTTTCTTTTTTGGTTTTTAGAGACAGGGTTTCTCTGTGTAGCTTTGCGCCTTTCCTGGAACTCGCTTTGGAGACCAGGCTGGCCTCGAACTCACAGAGATCCGCCTGGCTCTGCCTCCCGAGTGCTGGGATTAAAGGCGTGCGCCACCACCGCCCGGCGCCATGCTTTGAATTTGTACTAGACTTTTTCAGACCATAGAATGAAGGATATCTCAGTCATGTAGCTGGGCTTTCTCTTTCTTTCTTTCTTTCTTTCTTTCTTTCTTTCTTTCTTTCTTTCT